>VXBW01005092.1:17725-59864 GCA_013400375.1 Thinocorus orbignyianus | reverse complement strand
AAAAAAAAGCAACAACAAAACAACCTGCTTTGCAACTCTCCCCTCCAATTTTAGTGGAAAATGAATAGATCACATAGGGAGAATATAGACAACGGTAAGCTAACAATACCTACAGCAATTGCCTCAGCCATAATGGAGAATTGCTGCATGAATTTCAGGTATCTAGTTTAGATTGACAAATGAGATTCCCCCCTTGGGCAGTGGAAATACATAGGCTCCTCCAGAAGATTCAGAACATTTTACATGGAACTTTTCTTCCTCTTGTTTTGCCAATGACAGAAGAGATCATAGAATCATAGAATTGTTAGAGTTGGAAGGGACCTTGAAGATCATTGAGTTCCAACCCCGCTGTCATGCACGTGGACACCTCCCACTAGAGCAGGTTGCTCAAAGTCCCATCCAGCCTGGCCTTGAACACTTCTAGGGATGGGGCTTCCTCAGCTTATTTGGGAACCTGTTCCAGTGTCTCACCACCCTAAATATCAACATTAGCTCTTCTGTCTGTGAATGTATCACAACAGCACTTCCATTATCAACCAGTTCCCACTGATCATCACTATCCTTGTAGGATAGCTTCACAAAGGACATCATGCCCTGGAGTTCAAGGAGCCCCCTCCAGTATGTTAACAAGGCAACTCCTGAAAGGCAACTGGTGTTTGATATCACTGAAAGGAAAAGAATTCCAACCTGCCACCAGCCTGCCCCTACTACATGATTTAAAACAGAAACAAACGAAAAAGTCCAAGGCTCAATCAATCTGTTTATGCCTCAAGCTCAAGGAGCCTGCAGCTCTGGGGAAGTTGGCAAGTTAAGAAAAACATCTCATTATAGCTACAGAAACCACATGTTGGTGCCTGATTTTAAGATCAGTATTATCTCAAACAAATAAAGGAACTCCTGGGAGCCCAACATCTTTGTAAATACAGCCATTAATTTAGATGCTTAATTATGACTTTGGAGTCTACCATGGGCACACGATTCCAAACCTGCTGGACTGCAAACTGCTTCAGTATTTCTAATTCCTTTTCTAAGGCTCTATAAGTGTGTGCAAAAGTGGGTGACATAACAATTATGTTATTGAAACAAAATACTGCACACATGTAAATGAGCTCTGCCAAGGCAGTAGGCAGACATTTGGAAATCCAGAGCTTAAAACATAACAGCACGACTCTGTAATTTATAAAAAGAATTTTCATTTGCTATCATTATCCATGGTTACTTGCCAACAGTCACTTGATAAAAATCTGAGGTACTAATGTATACATAGCTTGATTTAGAAAATCTAGCAAGTCATTAACCCTAAGCAATATATGCTTATCTTTGCTGGTGATGCTGTCAGTGTTTAATTTCCTGTAGATCATAAATTCAATACAGAGTTGACAGTGCTGCCTGGAGTAAGTAGAGGGAAAATTCCCTTTTTAATATCTCATCCTATTGATCATTTTTTTTTACCAGTGAGCTCTCTGTAAGCCATTTGGACAGTAAGATCATTCCTGAAAGTGTCAAGAGGTATATGATTCATAGTGTCTCTCTGGTCAAAATAAATGGAGCAAGTGAAAGAAACAGGTTTTCTTTTCTCTCATTCCCCATTCCTTAGATTCCTTGAGTATTCCAGCATTTTTTTTTTTCTTATAAGCAAGTCCTACATTCATCTGTTATGAAATGCTTTTCTCTGAGAAATCAGCTTACTAATGTAATTTCTCCTTTATTTCTAGGAATTTAATGCAACATATTATTCAAACTGGTATCCAAACAACCACTTCTACTTTGCATATTTTAATGGCCCTTTAGATACACTACAACATTATGTCAGACCCTATCCTATTCTCAAATAATCAGATGTCTACCACCAAGATCGAAAAAAACCTAGACAGATGGTGCCTGAGCAAAAGTCTATGGACACAAACAGAAGTCACTCCATTGACTCAGTCCCCAGGAGGCATGGGCTGCAGCCTCCTATCAAACATATGCTACACCAAAATATTAGGGAATGGTCCATACGCTTAATGCTCTTGTGCTAGAGATCTTGAAATTGGCATATGGCTTAACTTGGAGAGTAGATTCAAGTTTTGCACATTTATTTATGTATATCCTGTAAAGTCTGGCAACTTCAGAGCAAATAGCTCTAGAGTAACTTATTTTAGACTTTTAGAGTAAGCAATGTGCATCAGCCCTCTCAAATTCATATTCAACTGGGAACCGTCTGGCTACTTTTGAGCTGATATATCTGTCAACTGAAAAGAAACATCAAATGAAAAAAATGCTGTGTTTGGAGATATCAGAAGTATTGTCACATTCCTGCAGGGCTATGTTTATAAACCTATGAATAGTTCATACTTAGCAACATAGGTAGTTTTAAAATGTATATTAAATAATACTACTACTGCAGTGGTGTACTTCAGTATTTGCTGCCATACACAAAAGATCTCACAGATTTTGGAGAGGCTCTGTTACGCTAAGGCTTAGCATCTCTAATGTTCAAAGGCTTGCAGTTAAAGTAAAACTCTGGATGGCAACAGTCAGCTGCTCTCTGTGGGCAAGTTAGAACCGTGTAGCCTTATTAGGTACGTTCTATATTCTTTGTGTTGTGTGAAATGAAAATCTTAGTAGAAAATAATGGAGAGGAAGTTTGGACTGCTTTGCAGTTTCCTACAAAAGCCTACAGTCCAATTATATTCCTGGGGAGAAAAATGTGGATTATATGCTTCAGTGGCAGGACAGCAGTGTTTAACCGAAAGCAGTTCTCGCTGCATCATCCCAGTATGATTAGTAGTTGCAAAACTTTTAGGCAGGATCCAGATTTTCACTGTGGGAGCAGAACTGCTATAATGATCCAACCTGAGGAGAATATCCTGCAGGGAACCCCAGATCTGCCTCTGGAGCTATGCTTATTATGTACTCTACCACTGACTAGAACCAGAGTCATCAAAACATCTTTTTCATGTCAGTGAGTTGAACGCCGTGACTGTGTTTTGAATACAAAATAACTGTTTTTTCTCAAAAAAAATTACTTCAACAAGAGTGACATCTTTTTTAAAAATGGAAAGATTCAGGAGTCAGTCCAAAAAGGAGGAAAGCTATTTCAGATTTCCAAAAAGCTCTGTAAGTAAAAAATGGCAAGTGCTATTTATGTTACTCAGCTGCTGAGTCAGGAAATGAAAATCATAAACCTCATCACTCCTATAGCTGAGGGGTTGGGGAATCATCCCATTTAGAAATGCTTCTTGCAAACAAATGTATGTTTGTTTAGGCACTGCTAGCTCTAAGGGCACTGTTTTCAACTATGCTCTATGGGAATTCTCCCACTTGGAAACGGTTGCAAAAGCTGCCTGGAAATGAAGGACAGGGTATGTCAGCCAGTGAAATATTTTTCTATGAGGACTCTTCAGTAACAAAAAACCTACCACACAGGACTGAGAAAACCCGATTGTGTAACCCCTATTCACCATTACGCCGATTCATCCACCCATGATGATCGTGGATTGTGTGTATTGCCCTCTTCAGCGACTTATCACAGATGGCCAGTTATGAAAGAGCTCTGTTCACTGCCGCAAGCCCCACTGTCCTATGAATCATGAATGAAGACAACAACAAGCTTCAAAATCCCAGAAGCTAGAGAAGATAACCTCTAGCATGACAGATCACAAGGGCAAAGATTTACCGCCACAGCAACAAAAATGTGCAGAAAGAGTGATAAAAATTAAGGTAGGAGTGATGCTGCCCCTTGGTTTGTAAGAAAAGTCATATCCTTCATTTTTTAAACTGATAGGTTAAGGATACATCTTGCTGCATGGCAATTTGTTTTGGTTTAGGGGGATTTTTTTTCTCCTGTGATTTTTAAGGTGGTAAGATGTGAAAAATGGAAGTTATGTAAGGAAAAACTTCTTATCGTGGCTCCTACAGCATTTCTGAGAAACTGATTTTAAAGCCCAAAGCAGTCCTGAAAACCTAGAAGGAGCAACCTACATTAATATAGAACAACTGAATAGTTCCAGTCAAAACCCCTACAAATCTTCCATGAGATGCAACAGAAGCTTTTAGGACAACAAAGCTAAGTGACCTTGATTAAAGAAAACAAGACCCTGCAGCACCCACAATAAATGGTAGGTCAGGATTATTGTGTTCTTGTACTATTTGGTCATTCTGTATTTCTCTTCATCCAGCCTATGGAAAAAGTCCCCAGTGCTCTACCAAGCTCTTGTATTAGTTTGTAGATTTTGTGAATGATGCAAGCTGAAATAAGTAAACACAATAATCATAGAATCATTTAGACCTTTAAGATCATAGAGAACAACCATACTAAACCAATAGCTGTAGATTGTAGAAAAGAGTAAAGCACTGAACTTTAACAGAATTTGTTATGCAACACATTCTCTATTTGGTGGCACACACATCCACTTTTATGCATGGGTTTATGTATGATTTCCAAAGCAGACACTTCTGTACACAAAAACACAAGAATTCTTCTTATCCTGTGAAGAATGGTTCCTTCTTCATAAAACTTACGCCAACTCATGGATCTCGTATAATTGTTGCTAATTTTTATGAGTGGTTTTGGTGCATCAGGGAGTGGTTTTTCTTCACAGATTTTGAATTAATTTAATCTTAATTTTATGATTTTTGTTAATACAATTGTAACTTTGTTACGCTTTGTTTCTTTTGAAAGAGTGTATTGCTAAAAGTGATTGTTTGAATGCCCCACTTGTTTCATGTGTCCAGTTGTTTTAGGAACAAGTTATACTTGTAATGCTCTTTTCTATAAAAACATTAATCCTTTAAGAAAAAAAAACACATTCAGAACCAGTAGTTTAACAGCTAAAGAGTATGTAAATTAGAACACACAAGAGTCTCATTCAGCTATCAACAAAAAATAATCTATCTGACTCACTACTTCTTTATGCACTTCTGGTAAAACTATAACTCAACATGTCTGAGGTTTTCTTTACTCCACAGTCACCAAGAAACAAGTGAAATAGGAACTGAATTCCATCCTACCCAAGGGATGACAAGTTCCTCCTTTAATCAAATCAATATTGTCTTTATTTATTGAATTTAAAAAAAAAAGGTTGCTCTTTCCATAAAGAATGCTGACTCCTCATCCTACTAATGATTCTTTTTTTCTAACTCAGAAAACTTGAGCCCTATCAACCCATCAACTGATCAGCATTGATTCATGGACAGCATGGAACATAAGCTAGGAATACTATATTCAAACATTAAAAAATCAGTAAGGCATATTATTATTATTGTGATATTTAATTTTTTTTAAGTAGCATAAGCAGTCTAACCCCCCACCCCACAGCTGTGTCTTCACTCTGCATGAGGCCTGACATATGTTTGCAGCCTTCATACAAACAGCAATACAGATGACACTATGGGATATATTCCTTGGCTTTAGATGCTTGTGCAACTTGCATAGATTCTAGTAAAGCTATTTTCATGCTCTCTTACTGTCCCAGATGGGCCCCTGAGCTGGAAATGTCCCTGAGAGAAACGTGTGTTTCTGGCCACAAATAAATGTAAATAAAAGCGTTCTGGATGTTTTGACGAAAAGCAGGTAAAAGAGAATCAATATATTCTGAACACTCCTTTTAGGGCTTCTCTAGCACAAAAATAGCAGTGAAAGACTAGTAAGGCTTTGAAGAGACATGCTGCTTACTGAGTGCGATGGCTCCAGCTTGTCTGGATATTGAGGAGAGGCAAAAGGCAAAATACTGCAGAAATCTTCAGCAGACTCAGGGGAAGCCAGTTTTTAACAGAGCAGTCTGAATCTCAATCATTGTAACCTCTCAGCATGCTCCCTCTGCCTATCCACGGGCTTCAGGACTGCTTGCACGGCTTCAGCTTAGTCCACAAAGGCTTGTGTGAGGCAGCAATTAAGTGACTCATGGAAAAGATCAGCAAAAGATACAGAAGATATAAGTTCAAAAATTAAAATCCTCAATCGCCAAGAGAATACATCTTTTTCTATGTCCGCTATGTGGTCTAAACGCCGCGAACTAATTTATTTTTCAAATATTTGAGAAGATACAAATTAAGCATTTATTTCTATCTTCACATTATACCTTCCAGTGCATGTGTTTATGTGGCTGTATGGAAAGACCAGACCTGACTATGCATTGCACTTTGCTCCAAAGGCCAGCCATTCTGAGAAATCAGCAGTGTTGCATTTGCAGTACATTTGCCAAAAAAAGAACAACGTGCTCTCTGCCAACCTGAGGCTCGTGTTTGATGGAGTTACCAAAATACATCTTGAGAAAACTCTGCGATCATTCAGGAAGCATGTTACTCTGAGTAATTTGGGCCTGCTCTGTGAAGGGTTTTTAGATTAGGAGCAATTAGTAGAAGATGACAAATGGTTCTGACTTTTGTGTATTATCCAGCAGCCCTGGACCTTGCTCCCCTGAGAGACATGCACAGCCAGCTCCCAGCTTTGTGGTCAGGACAAAGTCAGCTAGCAGTGGGCTTTCCCAGCATCACATTTCCAAGAAACGGTCCTTTCTACCACAGATGGCAACCTCTAGGACAGCTAAATATCTGTTAAACACCCTACTGGTCAGAAGTGGCTGAGGTATATCTCTCCATTGCTTTGAAGAGCCTCCTTCACGACCATGGTTGATGAACCGCAATCGTCTGTGTTATCTGTTTTAGAAGGCACCCCACATAGACATTTCTACAAGCTAAGCCTTGAACTGGAGCTCCTAGGATCTTATTAGAGCTTTTCCACATATATTTTACAAATTCAATATTTACTTATTAAAAAAGAAGAACATTTTTCTCTCATGAATGCAAAAGCATCACAACAGGAACACAAATTGCTTCCTGCTGTTGTATGAAATATCTCCTCAAGCACTTTAAAATACATTTGGTCTAGTCATTTAATGACAACTTTATGAAATCATCATAAAGGATTACTTTTCACAGAAGAGATCTGAACGCAAACAAGCTCCAGATTGTACATATTTCATAACCAATCCATGTAATTCTTTCACTAATTCTGGCTGATATTGTTAGACAAATTTAATAAACTTTAATGGCCCTCATCTTGGTATTACATTGGTCTCAGTCCTAAATGAATCTGAGTTCATAACCCGTTTTCTCATTAGACTGGCATAGATTTCCGGCTCCACCCTCTCATCTATTATTAGAAAATCTCTTAGTCATGCACAAAGAGCTAAACATGGAAAATTTTAGCTTATATGATGCACCTAAGCAATGCTCTTAGGAGATACCATGTAAAGCTACTAGATGTTTTCTGTACATCATGCTTTTTATTTCATATCCAGCTGAATCTCACCTGTTTTCATTAAAAAAAAAAACAAAACAAAACAAAAAAAACAACCAACCAACCAAACAAACAAACCAACCAAAACCAAAAAACAACCCCATCCCCAAAAAAACAACAAACACCAGAAAATATTTTGTCAACTCCTTAATATCTCATTTTGAAGACACCTCCAGTTTTTGTGCTATTTACAGTTCCACTTCTAATTGTGACTTTGACTGCAATGCGGTTTTAACTTTTGCAAATTGCATATATGTTAATTATCTGTTAAAGACACAATAGCCGTTAAGTATATTCTCTGCATAGGTATAGAAATGCTAAATTTTTCTTTTTCTTCCCCAATCCCAAGTAATTTCTTTGAACTCTAAAAGCACTTTATAATTTCAAAACATTTAACCCCTCTAATGCAATACAATATTCTCTTTATGGTTTATGATAAAAAACATTTATTTGAAATATAGTAAGTCCATTAAAGTGGTACAAAGCACAACCATACGAGTTTTTTCGACGTAGTATTTTAAAAAGGCATTCTGCTGTAAGACTCATCAGTCTCCGTTTCACATAGTACAAGAAATCCAGAGACCTTCTGAGCATCCTCTCCTAACTGTCATTCAGACTGGGCTGGCATTACCTGTTGTGCAGAGCAAAGCTGGTTTTACAGAGAATGAAACATAAGAACTACAGGTTCAACAGAGAGAAATTGACCTTCCTTTCTAATAAGGAATCTGCTGAAAAGATAACCAGGTAAACCACATAGTTCCTCCAGAAAGTAAACTGGTCTCTGATCTTAAATGCACATAATGCTCTTGGAGCAGCACTTCAGATTGCCACATGATATCTTTAAACCATAAAGCAATTTGTATTTGCTAGTTTAAAGGTCACTATATCTAAAACAGACAAACTTGTAAACTAGTTTTAAAAAGCACTACTAAAGTAGCTAGTTACTGCAGTTCTGTGAAGCAGTTTCTTTGTAAGCACTTAAGAAAAGCCTTCTTCCCCTGCTACCTATTCCTAATCAATTATCCACAGTGGCAGTGACGTGCATGCCTGAAAGGAAAAAAGTCCCTGAACACAGATTTCACAGTAACGACAGCACTGCAGCTAAGTGGACAGAAAGGTGCTGAGTGGATGATGCTAAATTTCTGGTACTACACCAATCCAAAAATTGCTTTGCAAGACCAGAACCAGGATGAAAATTATAAGTCTTTTTTCTCCACTTTTGATGCTCAATTCAATAGCTCATTCAGTTGTTTGACTTCTAAATGAGGTCCTAACTACGTGTTTCTTTAAATATCTTACGTATGAGACATAATGAAAGACAATTAAATCTCTGTTAAAAAACCAAACCAACTTAGTGTAATGCAAAAGGTTTATCACACAGACTGTGTTAAGTATGCAGTGACAGCAACCATTTTTCCAAGACACTGTTTCTGTGAATTCCTACAAGAACAATAACTTTTTCAGCACTAAACGACACCTTAAATGCTCAAACACCAGACTGTATCACACAAACCTTTATATACAAACATACAAAGAATCTCTCAGTGGCATAAAACAATTAGTGAATAGCCAATAGCAGAACTGAGCCGTTTCTTGCAAGGCACACCAGTCATCACTTATCCTAGTTGCCTGGTAATAGATGTAACAGAAAAAGGAAGGCAGAAAAACTCTACTAACTCTCTTATGTAGTCCCCAGAAAATGTCAATACAAAATTCTTCCCTTACAGTTGTTTTGATCCTGAAAGAGATTAGATGCAACACAAGGGGGAAAAAAAGAGCACAGCTGCTACAGTTTGGTGCAATGTGACAGGGGAAGCAGTACCACTACAGCTGGACATCAGGCTTAGCGGGATGTTGAAACCACTAGCACATTCAGTCCCTTGCAATCTGGAACGCAAAGTAAATGAGCTGTAGTATGGCTACTGGCAATTAGTGTTGCCTCTGCATCTCAAGAGATACTAGCTGAAGTGCAATTCTGGAGACGAGTCCTTCTCAGCCCCCCTGGGAACTGAACCGATGACAGCAATTTCCAAGGATTTTATACTCTGGCCTTGCTCCAAAATACAGCAAAACTGAAACACTTCAAATAATCTTGGAAGGAAAATTCCACAGCTCTTCTGTTTATTTGTTTATTGCTTGCACTTGTTCCTAAAGAAACCCAAATATATTAAAAAAAAAGAATTGAAAGGATTGCTTCAAAATTAAGGATTAAAAAAAACGTGTTCCAAAACATTAAAATATGCTCTGTCTGACAGACTTTTTTTTTTTTTTTTAAACAAAAATCTACTGCAGTTGACCTGCTTTTGTGAAGTATTTTGATTTCAACAGCGCTGCATCTTCCAGGAGAGCTTTCACACCCCCCAGATTTGTAGATTTCTTCCATCTGTCTCTTATTTAGCTAAGATACGCATTTAAATTTTATTAATTTTTTATCTTCAGCTCATTAAACAGCCTTTGTCATTCCCCAACTGATTCCTATTTTTCCATTACCCACCGCCAAACTATTTATCTCTTGCCATGGAAAAGTGCATAAGTACAGGGTCTGCTAGAGACAGTTTCAGTGTGATACCATACCGTGGTGCAATAAATACAGTGATACATGTAGCACATTTACAGTTCTGCAAACTTCTTCACAAAAATATATCAAGGGTCTAGGTCACACCTGGTTTTAAATGACTCTAGTGCTTTGTCAACATTGCAGCTGGCATAAGACAGCAAAAACACCAGTGAACTAAGTTCCGTGTGTACTGTGCACTGCTACACCCTGCTCTCCAGTTAGGCAATTTCTTCTCTTTCTCTCTGCTATTTGTCCATCCGATCAAACCCGACCCTCACAGATCTGTGCACAAACACGATGCTTTTGAAACAACCACTGAAATTGGCCTGAAGGCAGAATTTCTCAGGAGTCTTCCCTATGGGAAAGATCAGGCACCAACTATAGAACTCAGATTTTTACTATCAGCACATGCCATCTGAACTTGGCATTCCCTGCCACTTACAGGAATTTGTGTCTCTTGGGTATCTCAACCTGCTGTTGGGTAGCAGAAAATTACTTCCCCACCATCATAGTCTTGTTAACTTTTCGCAGGAAGAATATAAAGTTAAAGACACCTTTGGTACACAGAAAATGAATGACTAATATATGATCATTCACAGAAATGATGGTTGGAAAACACTTCCGGAGGTCATCTAGTCTAACTTCCCACTCAAAGCAAGGACTATCACTAACATGAGATTATGTCAGCTGTGGCTGTGCTTAGCTAACTCTAGAAAACCTCCAGGGAACAGCAAACAAAAATAACTAAACTAAAAAATAATCTGTCAGATGACAAAACCTTCAGACAACTCAGAGTTCAAAAAAGGATAAAAATATAGAAAGCATAATAATGTACATTCATAATAAATATCATACAATCGCATTTGAAACAGCACTGCCAACATTTAAAATTAGGTACTTGATCATCAGCACACCTGAAACCCAGCTGTGCTAAAAACAATATACCTCTACAACATCTAAAACCGGAAGATGTCATGGAGGGAGATGGAAAATGTCCAAGAAAATTATGAAAGTAATAAGAAAGAGACTGGGTGGCTTAGGTATTGCAAGATGATACATACCTCTTTTAACTGGGTCACCAGTTTAAAACTGTATGAGTATAAACACATTCCTCACTGTGGAATAAAGATGTGATAAAACAATCCTTGCTTTCTTTTTGCATACCTTCAGAAATAATCCATGTCATGGAATTCACTCAGGTATGGCTATACCACCGCTTCGTGCATACACCCAGGATACCAAAAAGTTCAGTCTGGAGTTAATCTTCCTTAAATCTCCCTGAATAGTGCTTCTCCTGGAAATGAAAGGAACTCTCTGCCTCCATATCTCAATCCACAGAAATTGATCCAGACGGGAGAAGGAAAGACACCATGAGCAGGACTTATAGCTTGTCATGTCAAATCTTCCCAGCAAGATCATGCATAAGCATTTGTTCTTATGCTCAATTGTCCTTTCCAATGTTCATCGTATTTCACAGCTGGTTTACTTGCCCATAGGTCTGTAGTAGGGTAGCAAGCAAATGAAGCCCAGAAGTTAGATGTCTGATTGCTGGAGATACTCTTAGAAAATCTCTATAGGTAGTTGGTGGATGTACATTTGACAGTGAACTTGTAAATCCAGTGAAGAAAAACACTTCATGAAAAGGTACATAAAGAAGTTTTGAAGATAGAAAAAAATATTTTTGAGCTTATTAGAAAAGTTTCAAACATGTTACTGATAATTTTTCATATTTACAGAAGGATCTAATTGTTGTATCTTGCAAAAGAAGATGCAAATCAGAGGTCTATGCAAGCGTTAGGAGACCGAAGGATCTTCAAGTACCCAGCAGCTAACAAATACTGCAATAGGCCCTATAGCTTGCAGGATCTGAAGCCTTCTGAAGATGCTCTGAAACCTTCAAAACTACTTTTATTTAATTGTGATCCTCCTGTTTTCTTCATATTGCTGCTGAGAAACACTCAAATCTTCACATCAGCTTTTCTCCTAGCTTATTAACCATATTAAGAAAGAATTGGTGGCCACCCCATTTCCTAGAAGACAGGTGTCTCCTCCTGGTTACATGGCCTTCAGTCTTATAGCTTGTGAGTGATGACATACCAACTGGTCTGCAAGGACAATTTCTATCAGGTAGGGCCATGAAGCATCAGCAAGGCATGCCTGGGTAAAAGCTTGTAAGGCATCTGGTGATCCTGTCCTATCAACAGGTCAAAGATCTCCACTTTCAGGGGGAAAAAAACCCACCCAGAATGTTTTCACCAAAACCATGTCTTTTCCAGAGACAAAATAGAATAAACTTTCAAAAAACAAACGAGAACCTAATAACCTCATAAGCAATTGTCTTGAATGTGTTAGCACACACGGTATGTTGTTATTTTTCTCAGCATTTTAAAACATATTCCTTTTTTTTTCTGGTTAGAATAGAAATCTTAATCACAGGACTGGAAAGTGCTGATTGTATGATATCTGCAAAACTGCAGCCATGCTCTTCTGAATAATCTCCCAGTTTATAAAAAAGCTTTCAAATATATATTAAATCATCCTTAAGAAATGCTAATGTTAACAAACGTAAATGAAGAACTGTCCTGAAGACAATGAATTATAATGACATTTCATTTACATCTACAAATGAAGTGCTCTTCTCCTCTCTAAGCTTAAGTGGTATTATGCCTGATTACATTTTCAGATTTTTTTCCCCTCTTTTGTTCCCCCATTGGACTGTCTGTTTTACAAACAGGTTTAGAGCAAAACCAGTTAACATTTCCATCACGTGGACACTCATCTCACTTAATTGTGTAGAGTTCAAACATTTCTGGGATGACTAAAATGTATATGGCTTTGCTTAGCAATGCAAACTTCCTTGATCTGCTCGAGCTGAGCCTAAGACACAATAGTGTTTTTGTTCTGTGCTTTTAACGAAGACAAAAAATTAGACGGATTTAGGTCAAAGGAAAAAGAGCACGCTAAAATGCTGTAGAGTTAAAATTCAGCTGCAACAGTAGCAACATATCCTAATTAATTATAAGCTTCATGAATGCTAACTCAAAGACTGTGCCTGTTATCACAGCATTTGCAAGATTTTTCTTCAAAATAGTACCTTACTATTCTTGGTGCCTAATGCTGCAGTGAAATTTCCTGTTTATCTCACCTCTCTAAAATTTTTCCTTTCCTCCTTCTCACAGTGAGATGTGAAATTATCATTGTGGTGCTCTGAAGAGACTCCATTTTCTGCTAGTAACAATGAGGATGACTTCAGACATCAGGGGCTACGGATTGAAAATATTTATCCACTTCCTGCTCTATTACTTTACAGTCAACATGTAGTTATTTGTTGAAGTATTTTAGTAAGAAAGAAACACTGCAAAGGCCAGCTGTTACACGGGTTCTCCCACAGAACTTCTTCCTATTCAAAATTAGTTATCCAATGACAAGGCCACACATTCCACCACATAGATTTTTAACTTTTGGATTTGTGATCTGTTTGTGGGGGATGGCACAAAAAGAAAACCAAAAAGCCATTATGGGAATGGAAATGAGCTTCATGCTCTGTCCAATATCTGTAAATCATACATCCTTCAGACCCGTCTGGGCAGACAGGTTGCCAGCAAGTGGCACATGAAACAGAACAGGCGTTAATAAACTGCATGGCTTATAAATTTAGGAAGCCGGGCTGGGGTTAGTGCCCTACTGTGGCCACAGGCAGGCAGCTGGAGAGGCAGGAGGGAGAGCCCACCAAAGCAAGCGAAGCCAACAGGAAGGCTTCTGCTCTAGAGAAAACCACAGGAATAAGGAGCTATTGGTGAAACGTGGTGGGACACGCTGCAAAATCAAAATAGACTTCAAAGGGTCATGATTAGTGGCACTGGTGTTTCTCACAAGAGGATGAAAAAAGGAAGAAGAAAATCAAACCAAAAATACACGAAAGTAGTAATCCTATCCGGCTGCATTTGCCATGGGAATCAACGCAGACCAACACAGAGGTATTATTAGCTAGCCACATGAATGAAGTTCGTGAATCAGCTCATTTATCACTACACTGTTTAGCCTCTGGTTCACCTAAAATATTGTTTTCTGGGATGAATCACTCAAGTCAATGTATCACTTCATACTACTTGGATCATAACTCTGTACTGCAGAGAAGGCTGATTCTTAAGCAAGAAACCTAACCTAGGTAACTGATACTGTCACTACATCAAATAAAACAATAAAAGCACTATAGCACATAAAAGTAATTAGGAAAAAAAATTTTAAGTACAGACACTTTAGGTCTTTACGCTTTATCTCAAATACCACACTTAGTTGAACTTGACCTCTCTCTACATTAATCTGCTTTATACTGCAATTCTTTGGAGTCACTGAAATGGTATCTGGCAGCACAAGACTAATACAGCAGGGAGACAGGTTGTGAAACCTCAGATGAGGTACTTGAGCAGAAGGTAAATAAAACTGAGTAAGAACCCTAAAAGCCGCATCTAACAGTTTTTCTTGAACTGCTAGTGAAATCTAAAGCCCCAGCACCACTGTCATTTAATTTTGTTATGGAGTCAAACGTACACTGAAGAAAGCATGCCAGTATGAATTATTCATAGTCGAAGTGGTTGGTGTCCTAATATACTCTGTAACCATACAATGCCTAAAGATTTGGAATAATGTAAGAATATAAAGAACAAATATTTCTTCTTTGAACAGAGGGTGGACATAAATTCAGGACAGAATAATGACTTGTCAGGTATACAAGGTCACTATTATTAAGAAAGTAAGAGCAGTAAAAGTAGGACAGAAGATGGAAGAGAAAGCTCATGATGCATATGAAACAGAAAACATGTTAATCAAGCCAATGCATCATTTTGAAATGTTTTTAGCTAAACCAAAAAAGGATATGATTCCCATCACCACTTTTGTTCTCAAAGAAACAGTCAACAGGGCACACACTTACCAGTTTGACTGACAGTTCAGGACTGGACATGTAGCTTCGGTGCATTACAAACACAAACTATCTCAATTACACACGTTTGAACACGTGAAAGATGAATGTTATGGTGTAAAGCAAAAACCACCCCAAACAACCCAAAGAAAGCATAAAAAAAAATCTGTATCTTCTATAGGTCACCCCAAAACATATGTAACCAGATGTTTCCTGAGCTGTGTTCTGCTTTATGATCCACATTATCCTTTGAAGACTTCAAGACAACAGCTTTAACCCTTCCCTCCAAAAGTTACAAAGCTTTCAAGTTGTATATACAGACTATCTCATGGTGCAAAAATATTCACTATTCTTGAATTTACAATACTTCTTTGTTTAAAAATTCTATGAAGGAACAAAAGAAAGCATTCATAGGTAATAAGTTAAACTAGCATTTAAGTCTAAGTGTTATTTTAATTACCATATGCTTATTTTATCAGGTAGAATAATTTCATGGTTTTCATGACCTAAAATGAAAATAGGGTGTGAAAGCACTCAACCAATATCAATTTGATTGAATAATGATGACTGGGTAATAATTTTCTGAAGATAATTAAATATTTTTTAAAATTGTGCTGAATGTGTTTGGAGATAAAGCTCTACAATGTAAATGCAGAATCAAGGACTGAAATCCTGCCTTTCTTCATTAATTTCCCCATTCAGTTTTGTTACATTGGTTTATTAAACTTATTTATCTAGGTTCTGATATGCTACTTATAATCACATAATCCAAGCCACTCTCCCTAGAAAAAAATCATAGAATCATCAAATCATTTAGGTTGGAAAAGACCTTTAAGATCATCGAGTCTAACCGTAAACCTAGCACTGATAACTATGCTGGTGCCACTAAATCATGTCACTAAGCACCACGTCTACACATCTTTTAAATACCCCCAGGGATGGTGAGTCATCCACTTCCCTGGGCAGCTTGTTATCCAGTACTTGATAACCCTTTTGGTGAAGAAAATCTTGATTACTATTTTATTGCTAGAAAACTAAGACATGATGCCTATATGAAAAACAATCTGTGGCAAAAATAGACCTCAGACTAGTGATCACACCTGACAGAATTCAGGGTCTGAACAGTGAAACCATCTCTGGTTATTTATGAGACATCCCTCATGCACCCTCTGTCCACTAAAGCAGCAGCAGCACTGCCACTATCATAATTCACTCCTAAAAAGTTCTAATGATGAAATATGTAATGCAATGGATTCATAAAGAATTTCACTACAAGTGGGAAGATTCAGTGCTCAGAATGCTTAGTGTTAATTAGCGCTGTCAAAGACCTTCATTCAGTGGATCCTGGAACTGCTTAAACTGCATTACTTGATTGAAATACACATATTAGCTGTTTGGTCTACAGTGTGTCTTCCACTTAAATGAAACCATCTTGTAAGGGGAAAGTAAAAGCTTGTCATTTAAGATGTCCATTGGCTCTATTAATACCTGCATGCAAACATACACATTTCAAAGGAGACACACTAGATCCCAAACCAGAGTAGGATTTGCACAAGAACAGGTAGCATCTCATGGGTTCATTATTCAAAATGTTAGCATGTTCCTGATGTTATCTGAAAGCTTGCAATTGCTGCCATAAATGCTGAAGACCAGCAGCCCTTGAACCTGCATGTGGAACTCCTTGCCTTTGTGGGGATCACCACAGCACAGAGATCAAGTCTATGGTTTTTTTCCTGCTGGCACTTCAGCTATCCAAACATTTTTGTAGGTTTAGGACAGAGAACTGGAGAATGATCTCACAAGTAGGGAGATTTCAGAAACTTTCTGGGAAAGTAAGAAATGACTGCAAAGAGGTCACATCTTACTGTCTGCAGATGTAGGGATAAAGAAGAGGTGAGCCATGTGAACTTTGACTTTTCTGTTGAAAATCCTGTTTTCTCTCTAGCATTACATATTTATACCGGAAGAGAGCTCTCTGAGAAGTGAGAAAGGAAATTGTCCGAGATTGCTGAATTAATAGCTTACAGAAACCACCCCCATGAAAATCTAATGGGTTGCTAAGGTGCCACTGTAGAGGGAAGTACCTGCCTCCCAAAGGTTTTCCTGTGTCTATTTCTGCAGAATCAATCCATGGAGCATGTTTTCATGCCAGGTGAGACCTCAGTTTGACTGCTTCCTTTTATTTATGCCCAGCTTTTAATAAAATCTCATCAGAGTGAACACTGATCTTAGTCTGTGACAGATGAAGAAATTTTCTGTCTGGATCTCTTTTGAAAAAAGGACAATGTGCACTGAAATCCTGCAACACACTCATATGTACATGTACATACCTCAACAGATTAATGATTTTCTCAAAATTCAAGCCTACTGGCTACTTGTATGGCAAAAGGAAAGGAGGAAAACGTCAACACCAAAATGACAAATCTCTCTGTCACTCCTCATTTTTTGCATTACTCTCCTTACCTCCGTTTAGTCAGACCGCTTACACATATTGCAGGTTTACTCCCAGAAGTGTTTTAATTGAGTAAGTCAGAGTAGCTGATCAACATTTAAGAGAAGAGGTTAACAACCTGAAGAGGAGCCATTCCAAACCATTAATCTCATCTTCCCCTGAATACTTTTGCTCACATAATTAATAAGGTTTTATAAAAAATGGTAAGAGTACTCTATGGTGTTTGGTTATTATTAGATTACCATACTCCCAAGAGCATTTCATAGCCAAGGCAGCCTGGTCTTTTTGCATAATTTAAATGGCATAACCATGTGCTAATAACAAAAGATATGAATTTGAAGGTTTCCATTCATTACTGTCCAACTAAGTAGCCTTCTATAAAGCATACACAAAGCCTTACTCAGACTACAGTACCAAACATTTCCCATATACCAGTTACTAGTCACTTGATCTCTTAAGACAACTGCAATTGCATAAAAAATGTTTTTATGCTCCTGAACTAAAGAAGAAAAAAAAAAAAAAAAAAAAAAAAAAAAAAAAAAAAAAAAAAAAAAAAGAAAGGAAAATCACAGACCTTTTCAAACATAGCGCTTGGCATACTCAGACATGGGAGGTGCTCGGTCTGGGCATGCTATCCTGCTCAGCACCCATAGAAAAGGCCCAAGGGCCTGCCCTGACAAAATTCTGCACAAAGCCTTGGCTTTTTTGGTCTGTATATGTTAAAAAAAATCAAGGTAGTTTTAAATTAATCATTCTTATGCCTGTTTCTTGAGTAAAATTAGTCATATTTCTATCATATTTTTTGTTTGCAAAACTAGCTGTATTTCTACAGAAAAGTTTAAAAACCAAAATGCTGCATAAACACAATTTTCACTTCAAGTTAACCTAAATATTGGGGTGGGTATTTTATTTTCCTTTGTAGATTTTCATTTTCTGAACAAAATCCTTTTGTGTGACTTTTCTTACTCTTCTGATTCATGCAGTCAATAAAATAAAACTGACTGCCTGCATCACTCTACCTGCACCCCTGCCTGTATAGTTGCTAATATAAATTGTCCCTCTGGGTTAGTTATCAGGACCTCAGGCAGGGTAATTATGCACAGACCTGAATGCATACAAGTAGGATAAAAGGGAATACTCTTCAAACGCTGCTGGGCAGTAAATACAGGTGAATCAGTGGTCCTCTCTCTGACAGTATGCCCTCAAAACACAGTCTCCTGCAGCTTCCATTTAAGTATTCCTGTTGCTTTCATTGGCTGTGATCTTCTAAGCTGAGCTGTTTCTGTCTCTTTACATGCCTTTCCACTAGTATTTATTGCCATCAGCACGAACAGAATGAGCTCAAAGAATCAAACTCTTGAAAAGTTTCAGTCTTTACCTATTGGACAATCAGATGCTACAGAACAGTCATAGGGACCATTACAGCACCTCACTTCAAATGTCCCATTTCTCTCTCATAAATATAAGACTGGAAGAACTGACTCAGAAACACAAAACTTTTTCAGGACAACTGGTTTAGAGAAATGCAGCTTCAGTTAGCCCTGTGAAAATACAGTCACACAGGAAATGTAGCTCCCAAGAGGAAGTGGTGTAAGTTCATTATCATCTCTAGATGTGTCACCAGAACACCTCATTATTTTGAGATATTTAAGCAGTATCTTTATCTGCATCATAATTTAGCATGTTTCTTTAACTGCTAATATTATTTGGCATTTAATTGGCAGCTCCCTGTGTTTTTCAATGTTTTTTTCTTTATATTCCCTAATAATTTTCTGCTGAATGCATGGATCCCTACATAACAAAATAAAATTTTCTACCAGTGGGATGATATTCTTAATTACCTTTCACAGATCCCTCAGGAGTAGTCCAAAGATGCCTGGGGGTCTGTAAGATCATATCTGAAAACTACTGTGATCCATGTAACAATTATTATTTATGTTCCCACAGAAATGTTACTTTGCAGGACAAATTAAAACACTTCATTTACCAGTGGGCTATCATCCTCTTAAAACTGAGGGTAACTCAATCCGCTTAATAACTGAATGGCCCTCTGGAAGTTCCCACCTCTCTGCATTGACTAACAGATGTGTTTAAGGCAGCTGCTCTACAGCTTTAAGAGAACTGCATGATATTTATAATGTTTGGCTGAAGAAGCTTTCCAGCCTCAGCTGCATATCTCATTAATGCCAAAACAAGCCTTATTGTGATAGATGTTGGTTCACAGAACAGTATTTCAGTGCAATGACTGCTTCAAAGCTTAGGTACATCAGTTCAAGTTTGATTATCAAAAGGGCAAGACTGAGATCCTCAAGGGCATTTATGTGAAGGCTCACAGAAAACTTTGTGGGTGTTTGGTGCTTTTGAGAGCTTGGGTCCCATAAGCATCTTTTTAGGTCACTTTAAATGGGGAAAGATTTCCATTTCTCACGTGTTATGTTCAACACAGATTCCTATATCGATTTCTGTAGGCATCATGTTAATCAAAGCACACAGTTTATTTTGTATCAGAAGGTTCAAAATGAAAGAAGAATATTGATCGTTGGACATCAGTCTCTTAAAGAACTGGCTGCTTGACTGCTCATAGCACATCCTTTGTAAAAACACTACTAGGAACTTTGCTTTTACCTGGGAGGGGCACAGAGCAACAGCAAGGGTATCAAAGGCTATAGCCTTATCAATCACCCAAGTCTTAAAACTGTTCATGTTTATGACCTTAAGTTTGGGTTTCTTACATCTCCTGTAGTCTATTAGCTTTGTTTTTAAAAACAGGAGCAAAACACTTTATTTTTTCTAAGTGTTTTGTCCCCCTAATTTCCTCAGATTCAGAGCACCAGTATGTAGTAGGAAATGGATACTGAGCAGTACAAAGTAAAGATTCTGGAGAGGAGATTGGAGTGCACACATGCTGAGAAGGTTTGCACTGACAGTTATCAGTAGGTCTGCATTACATATATATTTTTTGGTTAGACATTTAATTGCAAATATTGTTTTACAATGGGAAGGAGAAGCTGTACTCATGCTGCAGCAAGGTACACCCTGCCCAGTGTTTGTTAGCTCAGTATTTTCTTGTGGAACTAACAGTATGCGCTAACATGCTCTCTCAATTGTTTTTATTCCTATTAGCTCCATTGACAGTAAGATTTGTGTAGTACTGCCTTAAGCCAAAGGTCATTATCCAAAATATTTTTACACAGTCCCTACCTTCAAAAATAGAAAGTGATCTCGAATAATATATGCCCACACAGCTTCTTTGCTAGCTACTGTACCACAAATAAAAGATGATTAAAAAGCTTAAAAAATTTGCAAAGAGTTGACGGAAACTTTAACTGCAATTACTTTTTCATCTACATCCACACAAATATTTGCAATGAAAACAAGAATCATAAGATTATGTAAACTAACAGCACTTCTCACATATGAACCCCTTGGTGTCTTGAAGGACCAATTGCCAGAATAATGCAAACAGAAGTGTAGACTCTTCACTTCAATATATATACAACTATTGCATTATTCAAGCAGAGACTAGATTGGCAATTTTTTTAAGTTGTTATCCTGTATTTCTTCCATTCCTATGAATTTTATAGGAATTTGAGCTGGAAAAGACTTAAAGGATTACTTATTGGCTTAAAGGACTGTTATGGATAGGCAATATCTTCATCTTCACTGAGATGGCTAGCAAGGTGTTGTTTCCCTATAGTAAAGTTGACATTTTCAGTGACCAAAGAAACTGCGGTACATTAAACTACAAAAGGCTGTGAAAAGTCGAGCCTTCTTTATGTCCAGCTACAGTCCAAAGGGAAAGATGTAAGACCCAGATTCTGACTAAATAGCTTAACAAGAAGATTTGCTCATAGCTACGAACTAAAAGGCAGATAAAATTGCCACCACTGCTCCTGGGAAGACATGCTTGCACAACCAAAGTCAGATTGCTGCCCCAGACGAAGCCTGCTGTTGAGTCACGCAGGCACTGCAGGTGAGTGTGAAATGTCTTCTTCCAGGTGACAATAAACAGGCAGGAACAGAAGCCTGGCAGAGGAAAGAGAGAGCTAGAAGCAGATGCCCTGCTGCATAGCTTCAAAAATAAGTATGAAAGGAACAACACTGAGAAAGTAGTGGCTCTGCTCAGGGAGGCTTGAGACTCTTCCTGCAAGTCTGAAATACTGAGATTCTTTAACGCACAAAAACCCTTCTGAGGCTTACTTTCCATGTAGGTGAGACTGAGGGTGTCACTGTGGGAATCCCATGGACGAGCTTCCAGGTGAAAAACCTTATTTGGCATGGAGCATTTTGTGAGACTCTCTGGAAGACTGTGCAGACATAAGAATTCTCGTTTCCCTTTCATTTCTCATTTACCCCTTGCTCTTCTCTGTGTGTGTCAGACTTGTAGTATTTGTGACATTGCAGGACATAGTGGCTTAAGTGAATTGCCATGTTCACCCTCCCTACATTTCTTTCCACAAATTCTTAGCAAAACTCAGTGCAATGAAGATGATCTGTTTCTTGTATTTGCTGGGGAACACCATCAAGTCTGAAATTCATGAAGTCTAAAGCAAAAAATACCTGCCCAGGGTAGCTGAAATATTGCTACCTGGCTATACTGTACTCATATTGTATTTATTTTGTACCTGGTTATACGATACTCATCAACTCTGAATGTATTTGAAAGAAGAGAAAAATTGTTGGTAAATCAGGGGTGGCTTTCCATACCTTACTAAACAATGGAGGAGTGAGACACACAATGCTTACAAGGAAAAAGAAAAAACTTACGATTTCAAAAGAAAGGGAAAAAAAAGGATCTTGCTAATCTATGAGCCATACCCCTCACCCCTCCCACCCCCCTTGCCATCCTCCAGTCTGATCAGAAACTTTTCCTGGTACCAAATAACATTAGGTAGAACTGCAGACTTAAAATTTGTAGATCTGAAAATGCAGACCATCTCCAGCCTTGAGGGGATTTTTTTTTTTCTCTCTCTTTTTTTTTTTTTCTTTTTTTTTTTTCCCCCGCAGTAATCAAGCATATATTTAGGACAGTAGCGTTTTCTCTGATTTATGAAGCTGAGGGTTTGGTCCACTGTTTTCAGGAGGAATTGATGGTGGATGAGCAATGCTTAGCAACCTGCAAAACTGAGCTTTCAGAGAAGTGTTGAAATATAGACCGGTGAGGCTGATTTTTTACTTTGCCAAGTATCGTCTGTCCACAACCTTTGCAAGCATGAGGCTGTTCTCATTCTGGTTATAGAAGTATTTTCCAAATGGCTGGAGTTCTAAAGTCAGGTTCACAAGAAAAGGAGGAAGGGTTGGTCCCTGAGCCACAAATGTGGCTTGAAGAATCAAATCTCACAGCTTGAGGACGAGGTTCAAAGTGCAGTTTTTCCATGGATAATTAACTTTAAGGTCTTTTTAAGAAAAGCACTTTCACTGGATCAAAGCATGGGACCTTTCCCAGTTCTAACTCATCCGCTGTTTCTAATTTCTTGACGTACTGAAAACAGAAACCTGAACCCTAGTGGGCCCTGCAAAATCCAGTGCTTTCCAATGAGCAATAATACTTCTGTTTAATCTAAAGTTACATTAAAAGGATTGAGTAAACTGCTATAGGAGGTGCATCAAGAATAGATGTATATCTCTAACAACAGAATCAAGTGCTTTGATGACTTTGACTTGTATCTGAATGTAAATTTTGCATAGCTTAATCATAAACAGCCATCTGCGGTCATTCTCGAGGATGGCTTACTCATATCACACCCAAACCAAAGTACCCCAAAGAGACTGCAATTAGCTGCTGGGATTAAATGGTCACTTTATGAAACAAGCACATAGCTTTTAGGAAGGTACAGTATTTTATTTCCTTAAAGACATTTATTCAACAAAAAAGCTATCACCTTTGTGTTAATTAACAAAACCAGCGAGGTACAAAATCAATATTTATACTCTGAAACTGGAAACTAAAGGGTTTCTAGTATGCTGAACAGCAGAATATGGTTCCTTCCTATAAGCAATCCCTACTGAAAAAATAACAGCTCTGGCACAGCTCACAGTAGGAAGGGGGAGAGGTAATATACATATTTTTTTTTTGCTGTGAAGTAACATAGTCTTACTTTAAAGAGTACATGTCAGAGAGATCATCTTTTCAACCTGCTCTAACAGAGACATTTAAAATATTTCTGTGCAGCAAGAGACCTTGTGGTGGAATATGATAAAGTGTTCAAAATGGTGAAACAAATAAGAGCGATTTCGCCACTGAACTTCTTACCCTCAGAGCCAGAAACCTCAGCGCTTGTGCATGTTAGCTGCTAGCCTGGACTCCAAAGCAAGTACACCAGCTAAACTAAATTATGCTGAACGGCAATTTCTTAGTAATGCTTTATATTTTATCCCACTGGTTGAAATTTAAGGAAAAAGAAAACCAAATATTACTGTAAAGTTTACAGATGAGATTAGGCAGAAAAAATGAGACTAGCAGACTACCATGACTCATAATAAAACCCCAGTAAAGCTGTCTGTGAGAAGGTCTACAATGAAAATCAAAACCACAGAAGACTATAACTACATTGGGGTTTGAATAAGGAAATTGAAACCTGATTCTCCGCACAGAATATACAAGTGTTATTTCCATGCGATATCATTGCAGAGAAATAAATAAAGCACAGAGCGCCTGTACATGCATGTGCATTTCTCAAGCTTGAGTTTTGTGAAAACTGTGAATATCTATGCAGATAGCAGATTGAATAAATCTCAGCTGTAACTGAGCAATTACCAAATACTGGCCTGGATTATTCTTCCCCATAATAAATCTCACAGAAGTGAGCTCAGGAGGAGAAATTTTCTTTAAGCATCTATATGAGGCACTCTTATTACTTATAGTCCCCAATTCATATGAATTTGACTACCCAACCTACTCTCAAACCAGCTGAAAATATCCTTCAATTATCAGATGGAATCTCTAGGAGCTCAGGCAGGATGGCAGCCCTCCTTGAAAGAAATGCTAATGAAAATATACTGAGGTGACTTCTACATTCTCCTATACCCAAGTATATTCTTAAAGCAGAAAAAGAGGGACATTGAAGATAATGTTGATTATTACACAACATAGATATCAGTCCAGGGTGTCTCACTATTTGCTCTGCATAGTATTGCTATAATTTGCATCAGCAAGTGTAAATAATGAAATAATGATATGCAACTAAATGTTTGGAGTGATCCCTCATTTTCTGCACTTCCTTCTACTACTTCTGTTTGAAAGCTACTTTATTAAGAATGAGATCTTAGCCATTTTCTTAGAGCTTATTCCAGTTGGTAGTCCAGCTCTTTAGCCTGCAATAAGTTGCACTGCAACAAAGTGAGAGAGCTTTAATAGAGACCTGTGTGCTACGCGCTGTCAAATGAGTATTAAAAATTGGTACTGGATGAGAAAGTGTGTCCATAAACCACCTACTGTAAGAACTTTTCAGAGCCACCTGCCAGCACTTTTTAATTTTTCTTCAGCCAGTATTTAGGTCATGTGACATAAAAAAAAAAAAAAAAAACCAAAAAAAAAAAAACCCAAACCAACTGGTTTTCTAATAAGTGCTGTCTTCTTTTCCAGTGAGAAGACCATATAAATTCTAAGTCCTTGTATTCTATTTTTCATATATCCACCTGCATGAATACATATTTCGGATTTTAATGAGGAATTGTGTTCTGTGAACCTCTGCTACCCGCAGGTGCATAGTTCTATTACACTCAAAATATTTAGCGATTTTTTTTTCCTTATAACTCTCAAGTATTGTACTTCATTCAGCTCTCTGTTACAGCTACAAGTAAAATCCAAAGACCCTTTGGTGTCTGCTAACTAGTGCCCAAAAAGATGTGTCTCTGAGGTCTTGGCTGCTCATCCTTCTCATCCTGCTCATGTGGTGCTACCACACAAAGGCTACATTGAACACTTTGTATCGGAAATTCATTTCCACAGAAAAATACTTTGGTGATAATACTCCCTATTCATTTCCACCTACCACCCAACTCCAAGAGAAAAAATTGCTTCCCATTAAAATGTCTGACAAAACAGCTTTTCCAATGTTGGTAAAATCTGGAACACTTGCACGTGGAAGTAACAGCGTTTCCTGTATATGTTTTGAAATGTACGTACTCCCCTTCTTCTCTGGCTTGACTAGATCTTCCATGATGTTGTCAGCCATCACATTCTCATGATTCACTCAAAAAGTAGTAAGGCTGCTCCTTATACCAGGGGCCACTTGTCGGTCAGGAAATCAAGTTCATAGAAAAATATGTCTCCTGAACTTCAGGCCATGGAAACAAGGTACCATGGAAACATCTCCAAGCTGCCCCATTTAAGGGTTTAGCCACATTTTAATTTTTTGAGAATCAGCTTCTGATTTTCAGTTCTTTATTAAAGAGTGATCATGGGGGAAGGAACTAAGAACAAAATGGCTTGTATCATCAAGCATAAAGGATGGCTCCTGTTATCTTTTTGGTCTTGTACCATTGTCCAGGGACTTGAAATGGGCAGAAAAGAAATTGCCTGTATGTATGGTCTTTTGTGCTGATGAGGCAAGCAGGACAAACAAGAATGGAATGCATCTTTGCTGAAGATGGAATATCATTTTATATTTAATTTAATTCCACTTGTGTATCAGGAGAAAGGATATGCAAAAAGTCTTAGTGTATGCCCAACAAAAATAAGCATGTGAAGTATCAGTGCATTCAGAACTATGTTCTTAATTTTTTCTGATGTTCTTTTGGACAGTGAAATCACTGATTAAACTTGAACACCAGTCACAACATGAATAATACATATGCCAAAAGTTAGTCCACAAATGAATATAGCATACTGCATAAAAGCTAATGACCCACCGAAAAGAATAGTTTAGAAGGACAAGAAAGAAGTTTTATATAGTCCTCCCTTATGAGATCCTCCCCAGAACTATAAATTTCAGTTCAGTGGAAATTAAACTTCAAAAAACCCTCAAATACCCATAAATGAAATACTTTAAGCATGACTGACAGGGAAAATAAACTTAACTTCAAGGTGATCTAAAGTCTCTCATTATTCTAATTTGATTTCTTTGATTTTTAGGCATTTGTTGCTGGGTGAACAAATGAATGACAACAACGTGTGGTTTCCTCTCATCACTTCCTTTCAAATTCCTCCATCCTGGCAAAAAAACCACTCTTTTCATTATATTGAAAATTTCTGATATTTCATGGAAATAAGATAAACACTTTATACTATTTATCTAGAAATTTATTAATTTGTTTGCATCCTAGATACCATTTTACCATCATCATTTGTGGCCTTGAGAAAAGAGGAATGCTTTAATAGCTATACTACCATAGACTTAACATACTTGGATTATCTAATGTCTAAAACTGTAAAAGAAATTCAAATCCAGCTGTATGTCAGGCAGGATGCTCTATAAATGCATGAAATCCCTCAATGCATGAGATCATACTGCCTCATCCTTTCTGACTTTGTAAAGATATCAATAAGGGAAATTCAAAAGAACAACAGATCTTCAGAAGTACACCTTCATTTCAGGTTTCTACATTTCTCTGATGTCTTATATCTGATACTTCTTTTATAAACATTTTATTAGCATGTCTGGAGAGGCACTTTGCCTCTTTGAAATACCATGGTATTAACACATAATTTGGCATGTAAAATAGAGTTTCGTCTCCATAACACCTATACTTGCCTTTACAATGTTTATCTGCAGTCTGAAACATTTGGATGTGTTGATAACAGGGAACTTCCTGTGGCTGATCACATTTCACTTTCTCCAAGGCATAAACATTTTTAGCATAGTCACTTTCCTTTTCTTTAAATCAAACTCCACTTTGCTTTATTTTCAGCACCCTTAAAGTGCCTTGTACTGGAACTATTTATTAACTTAAATAAGTCTAAGGAGAACAGGACCTGGCCCTCTATACTCTCCATGAAACGCAACAAGTTTCTCCAGAAAGCTGCAATAAATT
Organism: Thinocorus orbignyianus; assembly: GCA_013400375.1. Taxonomy (NCBI): domain Eukaryota; kingdom Metazoa; phylum Chordata; class Aves; order Ciconiiformes; family Thinocoridae; genus Thinocorus; species Thinocorus orbignyianus. The sequence goes on along the minus strand of VXBW01005092.1, from coordinate 32,674 downwards.
ATAGTTCCATGACAACAAACTCCTGCTGTGTGTTTAAAAACAGGTTTTCTTGAAACTGATCCTTTCCCAGGAAATATTTGGTGAATTGGTAAATTAAAGTTAGCAAGCAAGCAAAAGCTGTCCTTAGTTGCATGCTTCTGATTAATCCTCCCCATAACCACAGCTGTTTATTTTGACCTGAATGCTGTTCGACTGAATGAGATACAACTGCTCTAGTAAGGGCTTGGTTTCAGGTGCTGTAAGCTTCCCAGTTAGATGAGGTGCTCTTGATCATCATCCCACAGCCGTTACTTTTGGCCTCATCTTAGCAAGTTCCCCGCAGAAAACATGTGACTGGCTGAACTGGACTACCAAAAACCCCTTTTATGCTGTTACTCCTGATCTTCACTGCCTATGTAAAAAAGTATAAACTGAAAATGCCACCTGGAATAAAGGCACACAGCACCAGGGAATCAAAATTGGTGGCTTATTCTCTGAGGCCGGAGAGGCTGACAGGCCTGTTCTGTGGGAGAGAGCAGCAATCACCAACGGACCAGTGCGCTTGCAGGCCCAAAATCAGGGCCTAGATCAGGGCCTGCAAGGCCACAACAGTGGCCCTTCCAAGCAGGAAGCCCATTCAAGTGAGGCCAATACAGCCCTTTCTGTATAAAACTTGCTGAAATGGCATCTGAGTGTTCCAGCAGAAGTGAAAGCGTTAACCAGAAATCTTGTCTAAATCGCATTTTGCAGGAATCACTCTGTTACAACAGATTGTGCAGCACTATTTTTTCCCCACACTTTCTGATACAAGCACCGTAGGCAAACTTTCTAATTAGAGCAGCAGATGTATGCAGTGCCATGTCTCTGTGAAGTTATTATGCCCAAACCAGATTTTGTCACTAGCAGCCAATAATTTGTTTGTCTACTAAGGGCCTGAAGTGGCCGTATCAATTATTTAAAAACATACTAACAGGAATCCATTTAAAATCTTCTGGAAAGCCCAGTTATAAAGCAGTGCATGTTCAGGTTTCATTCACAATGTTGTCTTTTTAAAAATACAATATTACTAATTAAGGCTTAGTGCATTAGGCCATTAGAACTTGAGTGATTCATGACAGCTTAACGATCTTGCTTATCATTTGTGCTTTAATTTATGGGGTACTAAGAAAAAACAAAGGAAAAAAAAAACTAAGCAATTTGCAAAGCTGAAACTCATCCAAAAATTGCTTGCAGTAATTTCTCCTGAAAAGTGATTTCACTGTGTGTAAGTGCTATGCTGGTAAGAAAATGCTTCCTATCAATAATTAAAGTATAATGAAAGTTTCATGTGTCAGAAGATACCCTCAAAACAAGGCTAAAAAGAAGAACACTGCTTTCATTTAGACCTTCCACACTTTAAATCCCACAATTCTTCTCCAAGAAGCATTTTAAACACACTACTTAGTGAAATATATTGCTATTCAAAACATGCCAGAGTGAAAATTAACACAATTCCAACAAAAGTTGCAGCAGAAAGCAGAAAGGTCTGCACAATGCCAAGCATCCCAAAGTGCCAAGAGTAGCCATGACAGATGTGGATAGTTACTTGATGTCAGGGTTATAAACAAAAGCATTACAGAAAGGGCATTAAAGAAGCCTAGTTTGCTACAAACTTGTGTTGATTTCACATGCCTTAGTTGCCTAAGAAGGTTCAGCCACTGCCTGACTCCTATGGTTGGAGTATGTCAAAGGTGTGCCTGGGGCCCACTGCAAGACACTCTGCAGTCTCCTTTTGGGGTCAGTGTCTTCCTCATCTGCCTAAGCACATATCTGAAAGGAACTTCTAGGAACTGGATTGAATTTGTAACTTTTCAGCTTCATGACTGATGTGGGCGATACTGGCAAATGGACACAAAAGTTACTTAGAGACAAGAAGAGGAAGACAAGAAGTGGACTGACATCAGCCTTTCACAGAAACACTCTAAAAGTAACTTTAATTCTGCACACTGATTTAAAATATTCACATCTAAAACCGACAAAGAAAGAAGGTTAGCAGGATTTTCAGAAAGGTCCTTGGCATAAAATCCTTTTTAATATTGACAGAAGTTAGAGACTGAAGCATGCTAGAGGGGTATTTCCCAAGACGCCTAAGTTTTCAGCCAGCTCATCCCCCTGCTTCCCCACTCTAGCTATTAGTGAACTTCACTGTCTTCACTCCATGTGAAAGCACTTATGCTAGCAGGCAGGAGGACCATAATACTAAGCAGGCTAACCCTCGAAACACATAGGTGGGTCTGAACAAGGTTACTGGAAGCAAACTACAGCCAGAACATTTCAAAGCAAAGCTGCCATGTTGCTAAAACACTGGAATCAGTACTGCAATGCACACTCTGCAGGATTCCCAAGGGATGCAGGGCTTAGCATGAGGCTACCAACTCTGCGACTGAGGAGATGCCTGCTTCAAAAATAACTGGTCATTGTAGCCTGAAGAATTAACCAAACCTTTAACTAAACATTTTTTTATACCTTCCATTTAAAATGGATTATCATTATGGAGCTACTCTTCTAAGTTGTATTAGGTGATAGTTTGGAGCAAAATCTGTTTTGATGAGACCATTTATACATAAAAAAAACAAACCTCAGGTTTGTGGTGAGAAGCATTAAATTTGGACTAAAATCTTTTGGTCTGTGTCCCTAGTTCTGGCTGTCTGCAGTTTCCTACGTTCAGAGTCCATAACCCAGGAGGAGACCAGCAGTCTCCTCAAAATCTTTCCCACATCATCCTGCTGTGAGAATGGGAGTTAGCCTCATTCTGTGGCAAATCCACTCTCTTCTAATGCTGAATAAGGATTCTCTTTGATCTCCTGATCTTCCTGCAGAGCCATTGCTTGTCCTCTCCTGTGGATTTGGCCACCTAGACAAACCTAGACTCTCTGATCCCTTCTCTATCTCTTCTCATGCATATAATCAGTCTGTAACTACAGTTACTATTAAAAAAGTGCACCAAGGAAAGTTTCATATCATGCAATAAGCTCAGTTCGCCACATTTCAAAATCTAAGTAGATTCTGTTCAGTAAATTCAAAACTCTCTTCAACAGGATCTCTGTTTAGCAGCCTGTGGTACACAAGTACTCTTGGTAATGTACTTGCAGCAATTACATCTGAAAGCATCTGAAGATGCCACTTGTTTTTCAATACTCAAATACTTTGATCAATCTTTACCATGTAGGAGCTTGGCACACCATTATAGGCCACAGCTGGCATTTCCAAGTTCTTCTACGCATCCAATTTTATCATGATTTGATTCCTAAAAGTCAAACTGAGCAAATATTGGGCTACATTCTCCCTCCCTGCGCCCCCAGCAAAAGCTGGAAATCTCCGATTTTGCTTTTCTTCATCTCCATTAACTCATAACATTTCCTTCTGGTTTTGGTGAGGTTTTTTTCTTTATATTTTCCCTCCTGATTTAAGGAACACCTAAAATATTCTAAATTCATTTGTAGCTAATATAACATTATTAATAAAAAAAGCTTACTTTCTTAATTTGTTTTGGCCATGCAAAAGTATTCCACAAATAACAAGAGTGATGCTACACACAGTTTGAAAACTCTTGACAGGGCTTCAGTAGAAACTTCAAACTGACCCTGTGTTGTCCCAGGAAACGCAAAGCTCTTACAGGTTATTTGTTATGATATTATTTGTTATGCTACCTCTCCCTGATGTGCTGATCCTTACCATAGCAACAGCATGTGGAAAAAAAATCTGAAAATCAAAAAGTATCCAAGGCATCCTAAGAAAACAGGTCACACACTGCCATGGCATATCATCTTTTTTTTTTTTTTTTTTTGCCTGATCAATAGTTCATTCTTTAACTAAAAATCTGGTGCTGTTCTTTAATAACAGTAACATAAACAATGCTTCCTTGTGCCCTGCTGCATTCTTTTCAGCCAGCATAAACATCTGGTTTTCTGATTAGAGTTAGCGCAAAGGACTCCAGGCTTCTTCCCAGCCCCAACCTTTGTGCATGCACATGCTGGCAGTCTATTTCCCTACACAGATCTTGAATCCCTTCCACACCCAAGTCTGCAGGACAATTATGACTCAGAGCTTACTCCTACAAACACTCACATGAGACACTGCAGCCCCTCTAGGTTAAATGGGACAAATCTAGTGAATGAAGTTATTTGCCCGTGTAGATATAGATAAATCCTCACACTGTGACATACACCCTTTTCCATGACAAGGATGTCTGCACCAGGATTAAAGGCTGCTCATTACTAATGGACTAATACCTTACAGATAACACGCACAGTCATTCTGCAGGGGAGGCAAATGTCAACAAGCCTTGGAGCAAGCAGAAAGGAGTGTCTGGTGTTGAGCTGCTGATAGGAGTTACAGCTCCAGCTGCTTTGTTCACTTTGGGATTTTACTGTTTCAGATATTGCATGTTGCAGTATTATTGTAGCATTTTTGCATTATTGTGGTATTTTAAAATATCTAATAAACAACAGAACTGCATCTTACCCATCCCTATTAATCTTCTGACATATTAATGAAAAAGAACATAGTAAGGTGGGGTATTTTTTACATAACAAATGCAGTAATTCCAAATTAGGTAAATATTAAACTACCTGCCTAACACAGCAATGTATAAAACAGTTTCTATATATACCTGGACCTGGTAAGACAGTGATAATCATAGCAATATACCTATAGAATATTCACCCCTTCTTGTGAAATGTCGATTAAAGTATCTCACTGGGGCAATGACTTTAAAGCTGAAAACAATTTAGAAGCTTCAATATGATGACTACTCCTTGGCTTTCAAAAAAAAACAAAAAAAAAAAAAAAAGAAAATATAATGAAAGAATAGAATAGAATAGAAAGAATAGAATAGAATAGAGTAGAGTAGAGTAGAGTAGAGTAGAGTAGAGTAGAGTAGAGTAGAGTAGAGTAGGATTTCAGTTGGAAGGGACCTACAATGATTATCTAGTGCAACTGTCTGACCAATTCATGGCTTACCAACATGCTAAAGCGGGTTAAGGCCATTGTCCAAAAGCTCAAAGTCTTCAGCCACTCCTCACAGGACATTCCTTCCAGGCCTTTCAAGTGCTTTGTTGCCCTTCCCTGAGTACACTCAAGAACCTGATCATCCTTCTTAACTTGTGGGGCCCAGACCCACACACAGTACTCAAGCTGAGTCTGCCCCAATGTTGATGCCCTTCATATTTCAAAATAAAGCCATTTCAAGTAAATTCTTGAAACATAAAACAGTCAGCCACTTGTATTTCCAGTCCTCTGTTTACATTATACTTCAAGGAACAAAAATAAAATATATAAAAGTTCCTTTCTCCAGTAATTTTAAAATTAGAAAATTAGTTCAGAATCAAAACTTACTAACTTCCAGCTTCCCAAGTGGTACAAGCGCTAAATCCACATAAAATCCAATGTATTCTTGATTAGGACTATTAGATAGTCTGATGAAAATAATTTTGCTTAGAGCATAACAACTACCTCCTATTTGAAAGATTAATGCTTAGAATATTGTATCTGTTTAAATGTTAGAGTATCAACAATCAACAATTGATGTTTAATCCAAAGGAGAAGCAGGATTGTTTTTTTTCAAACCATAAACAAGGGTTCCTTCTGTTTTGAACTATTTACAGTAAGAAACCAGAATTAAGCCAAAAGAAAATGAGTCTGCAAAAACCCCATAGAGAACTATGCACTGGAAGACCAAACCCACCCCCAAAGAGAAATGAGGGTAAGGTATTTGACTTATCACTTGCTCTCTGAAGGTCAATACTGAAGACTGGTTTACGATTAGTCATCAGATGAACAGGGAGCATGAGCAGAACCCTGTTGTGTGTAACTTTACACTCTTGTCTATCCTCCACAAGAATTAAGGAGTCCTCACCAAAGCTGAACTCTGTCAGGCAAGAAGTTTGCATTTTAAGCCTGGCACAGGAGGACAGCAAGCAGGACTGTTCCACACTTGGGGGCAACAAATGCTGCAGAAAATGCCATTGAAGCTCAAATACAGGATTAGACCAAGAATAAAGTAATACAACCAGGCCACAAACATATTTAAAGGGAGAAGAAACCAGAATACTGAAACAGTATTCGAATGGTAGTATGGGAACTAAAAAATTCTGTGAATTTTTTAAGAAGGAGTTTGATCATTACATGAAAGGAATTATATGATATCTTGGCTGCAAGAGCAAGGGACTGAACTGGGTAACCCAGAAGAATCAGTTCTATCTTCTTATGAGCATGCAATTCTCTATAGGTGTGCTTAAAGAGAAAAAAAGCAGCATTGTAAAAATACTTTATGAAAAGACACCAGAACCCACAGAACATGATCAAAGTAAAATCTAAGATCATCAGCTAGCACTTGTGATTTCTTAGAATTTAAATTATTTTATTTAAATAACTTAGCTAAGATTTTTTAAACTACATCTTTTATTCTGGTCTAGACAGAATGACATAATCTGCCAGCACCTTATTTCTCATAGGGCTGGGTAAACTGTTCTTGTTCAACCCTTTTCTTCAAAAAGTAGAATCCATAATGTGGTTTGGCATATATATGTGCATTTGTGCATAATCTAATTTCCCAATTTAATAATAAATAAACTAAAAAATCATTAGAAAGAAAGCCAATATTACCTAAAAGCTTTATATTTAATTTATTACAAAACACATTCTAAGCTTTGCCTTCTTTTCACTGAAGGCATTTTATTCTGAATTTCTTTTTATTTTTCTATATAGTTTCTTCTTATTCCAAGAGAAACTTGGAGCATACACTACCATTTGAAAGCAAGCTTAACACACACTGCACATGTATAGCACATTGCAGGTGCAGCGAGGAGGCAAAAAAAAAATAAGGTAGAAAGATGTTTTGTTGGGGAGCCATAAATACTAAACTAATAAAATCCGTACTAGCCAGTATGACATATGCTGCAGGCCATGAAGGGGATGCACAGGATGGTAGTGAGAGGGAAGCACAGAGCTCCTGGTGGGACTGCTGAGTGCTGGACTTAGTCATTCATGACCCAATAAGGTGAAGTAAGCCTTAAGTCTCAGTCACTGCTCTGCTCAGCAGCAGTCATGGGGGACAGGGTCACCACAAAGTGAAGGGTATGGTATTCCTGGAGCCTCTGCCATCCTACCTCTCTCCAAGTTGTCCCAAGGGAAAAAAGCCCCACTTGATTATGTAATTAAAGACTGCATCAACAGGCATGCCTAAGGATGCTCAATTAAACACAAATGCAACATAAATACTGACTTTTTATTAATTTTAAATGCTTATTTTGCATTCTAAATCTTTTTTTTCTTCTGCATGCAGCCATCTAAACTCCTAACTATAAATACTGTCCCAGGTGGCTTCTTCTTTTCTTTGTTTTACCACTGCATGTCTTCCAAGCCAGCCTCTCTTCTAAATAATCTCTAATTCAGAATCTCACCAGGACTTTTAGACCAAGAGCACAGATCCATCATCAATGGAAGTCAATTTTATGCTGCTCTTTCCTGTCTGTCCCGCCGCCCCGCCTCTGCCTTGAGGCAGCTGTAATGTTGATATGAGCAGTTAGTCAGCTGGATCAAGGATCTGATCTGGATGAATTTTTCTTTTTTCATATTACCAGTTGCAGCATATCATTCAGAGGAAGGAAGGAGGAGTGTGCAGGACTCCCTTTGCAGAAGCAGCTGGAATTCAGATAAACTTAGGCGAATCTTGAAACTATACTTTAAATTGATAGTGTACAGCTCCCTTTCAGCCTGTCTTTTCATCTTCTACCATTAGTTGTGCTGTCTTTCTTCCAATCCAGCCTCCATCTCTGGTATTTGTCTTGTGCTTATCTCTCAAATTCTGTTAAATCTTATTAATTACATCTCTGTGCTATGCCTTCCCCTCTTCCATCCTCTCTCTTAATGACTTCCTCACCTACTGTCGGGAGGGGCCCGGGAAGACATGCGGCCGACTCAATATGAGTGATAAAGCAAGCTCCCGTGTTTATTCGGATAGCTCAGATATTTATACACTTATTGTAAATTATGCCTACTTGTCACACACTAATTGGCTAGGCTTCTAAAGATTACATGTTCATACACCTCCTACTTGCAGTTTCTGCTTCAAGGTTCTCCAACACTCCAGAAGGACACTCTCCCTCTCTCCTTGTTTATCATTCTCGCAGGGTCTGTGTGACCTTGGCTCTTCTTCCTTGTCAGCGTAACTTGCAGTTCTCACTGAGGCCTACTGTGGCTAAAATCCTACTTATGCTAAACACTTAGGCTAACAAGAGGATTGCTTGTACAATGCTTCCGTGGATCCAGGGCCCTGCTCCCGCAGCCATTCTGCAACAACTTACCTTTTTGCATTTTTGCCTATTAACGTGCTTTGTTACTCTTGCTACCTTGATTGAAGCTACTTTACTATCCCTGATTCTGCCTACCATTGCTAACATCTCTAGGCTGCACATAGAGGTGCCACACAAGCAAAATGTGAGTAAGAGTGCAAATTTAGATGTTGTTTTTAAGATTTTGGCCTTGAAGATCTAGCCTGCATTTGCTTTTGCAGTATGCACTGGAAAGATCTCAGAGGAGTGGATGATCTGATATTATCCATATGGCACTGCAGATTTTACCTTCAGACTTGAAAGAATCACAAAATCCTCCCCTTCCTAGATTTTTCCACATTGCCAGGCAAGGGAATCCTGCCAATTCCAAATGCTAATACAAGCAACAATTCCCACTCAAAAAGTGTAAGGAGTCTTAAAACTAAGCGGGCGGCTAGGAACAGTCAAATCCACAATTCTTTTCTAGTCTCTACCCCACATTACTACTGAAAGCTAACTATAAAAAGAACAGGAAAATAAATTATCCCCTCCCGATCTCTCACTTTACTATTACTGCTGCTTAATTTTTTTTCTATGTACTACAAAACCCAAGGGGGGGTTGCTGTGATGGCTAATTAGTTGACAGAATAGAATTATTAGAATTCTAACCCAAGGTCTCGGGTTAGAAGGGATCTTTAAAGATCATCTAGTTCCAAGCCCCCTACCATGGGCAGAGACATCTTCTACTAAATGAGGTTGCTCGAAGCCCCATCCAACTTCGCCTTGAACACCTCCAGAGATGGGGCATCCACAGCTTCTCTGGGCAGCTTGTTCCAGTGTCTCACTAGCACCTCATCTCTGAGATGCTGAGAATTACCTATGAAGTATTTATCTGCTTCTAGAATTCATAAAGTATTTTTATATTAGGTGAAAATCCAAACATAGAAAAAATGATTTCTTATACACAGATGGAGATCCAGAAATATACAGGTAAAACATTAAACTTGAACAAACATATACAACTAATATATTTAAATGTTCCTGAATTTAACATGTTCTTTATTTAGACTTCAGATTTTATAAAGTACTTTCAATTTATTTCATCCTGCCACAGAATCAAGCAGTGACACATTGCAGAAATCAAGTGAAAGTGCCAAGGAATTTTGGTTTAGTGGCGTTGACTGCCTGGAACATGAGCCATCTCACACAAGATAAGCTTCTTGGAGCTAATAAAAATAATGATGATACTTCACACCTTCCCTGTTGCCGCTGTTCTACAAGCCTGCTTCTGAGCCTCTTGCTTAGGCAAGCAATCCAACTGAACTTGGATAACTATCTGACATGAATAGGAATTGCTGAATTTAGCCTTAACTATACTATCACATTTTATCGGTAGGAAAAGCATCACACTCAGTGCTCCTTTAGAAGATGTTTCTTGGAGCTGCAACAAGAACTCTTAAGACACAGTCCATGTCTCTGTAATGGTTAAATGCAAGGTAAGCCTTATCTTTGAATGTCTGTGATTTTCTAGTCTAAATCATTCCCAATTCATTACTATAACCCCAAACGTATAATCCTTTCCAAAAGGTACAGAAAGGTACCACTTTGATTTGCTTAAAATTTTCATACTTTACATACAGCTAAAAAACCCCAATTCTGTATGAGAGCTCTAGATGATTCATTATAAAATATATTGTTATGTACAAAGTGCCAGTAAGTTTGAAAAAGACTTTGTCACTACGTATGCCATTTGTAGTAATAAGAGTATGATAACAGCCAGTCCTTAGGAGAGCTAAGTTCTCATCACATCTCAGTGGCCCACCCTAAATCACCATTAAGAAACTAAACGTTTTTTTAAATGCATACAGAAGAGATAATCTAAAATTAGTAATAATGAATCCTTTAGTAACTATTTTTAAACAAACTAAGAAACAAATTTTAATCAAATAAGATATAGTCCTGAACTATCAACAACCCAAAAAAAAAAAAAACCCAAAAAACCAAATGAAAGAACAAATTAAGGATTTTATTTATCATTTACAGAAGATTTTGCTCCCTTATAGCCTACTAAGTATCTACAGCATTTAAATATATCTAATGCATAGATGAGAAAGTCACAGTTGTTGCAAGGTAAACGGATCCGTAATCAAAATGACTGGATTCATACACTCTGTTAAAAGCATTGCCTGTTTGCAGAAATCAATACTGAATTATGTATTTTGCCCTATAAACCAAGCTTAAATTTTGTTACTGATACCACAGCAGCGTTGCAATAGGTACCCAGCTACAAGCAGGGATATACAGCAGTGGATTGAATGGGAGAAACCGGCCCCACCTCACTTAAACCAGTACGGAACTGGGCTGCTCCAAACAGATCCTGCAGGTTAAGTGTGGTCATAGGGAATTACTTAATAAGGAGTCTCCTTCTGGGAAGAGCATTCCCTTTGAATTATGTTTAAAAATGTGTCTCTTCTCATGAAGTATGAAATCTCATATTCATGTCAAGCAAATTAAGTATTTTACCTACAATACCACAGCTATTCCTGCATTCGGTTGGAGCTGATAGAGCTGTGCCATTGTGTTGTCCAAAGTTAAGAATACTTTCTTCCCCTTCCAACAAACACTCATTCCACACAAAACAGCTTCCAGCCTTCACAGGCAAGTAGGTGTAGTATCTGGAGGCAAATACAGGGAGAACTGGTGTAACTGAAAACATGCCACAAAGAAGAAACACTGTAGCTGGAGATCCCTGTCCACAATTATTTTCCATTTGACACCCTACAAACAGTGGCCATCAGAGGTGTGTTAGTGCTACTAGCTTGTAAGTCTTCCCTGTCTACTCTAACAGAAAGGGAAAACCAAGCAGATCACTGAATGCAGACAGCAAGACAAGGGAGTTTAATACTAAAGGGTGAGGAAGCGGCTTGCTATTTTAGCTCTGAAGCCTACAGCCACTCCAGCACCTGACAGTTGGATACTCTGCTTTGCCAAGAGCCAGGCTCTTCCCTTCCCTGCCACTTCCAAGCACTTGTCACCCACGACACTCATCCACATTCACCAAGACTGGGAAGGTAACCACTTGTACCTCTGTTCAGCACCTGGCTTTTCAGTTACACATGGTTCCCAGGAGAAAAATATCAATTTTCTTCTATGTGTACACAAAGTACAACAGAAAAAAAAAAACCATCCTATTTTTATTTCAAAAAGTGTATTTCTAGCAGAAAAAATGCAAATAAAAAGTCAGCTTTGCATAAAGTAACCTCATTCACCTAAACACTTTAAAATTACAAATATACACTCAGATTGAAACACAGACATAGTACCATTTAAACTAGTAAAGAAAGAGGGCTTTATGCAGAAAAATGGATTCATGTGCTTGCAGATGGATTACGCTTCTGCTTTTTAATGTATGATTGCATTCTGCATGGATATAGATAACACCACTGCACCCCATCCCCAAAAATCCAAGGCAACACTGTGATAGTTCTCATTTCCTTCTTTAAAAATTTAAGAAAATCCAGGATCAATATAGCTCAATATCTATGTCCAAATGAAACAGCAATTTTGCCCGGCAACAAAATGCTACCGATACTGATGAGTAGTTGTAATTTAGGATAAGAGAAAACACACATTCTTCAGTTGTAGAAGCACCACATCCACAGAATAAAAACTCTTTGAACTAAGTATTTTAGACTGATATTGCATAATAACAAAGTATAATAATACAAGAAAATAATTTCAGTTGGCTACCGGTAAAGAGAAATCCCACCTTCTTTTATAGCAATAAGATCCACAAAGTCAGAGCGACTTCTGAACTCTCCCTTCATTACTTTTTTTTTATAGCAGTTCACTGTTTCGAAGGCTTGCCTCAAGAGTTAAAAAAAAAAAAAAAAATGCTTTAGAGATGAATAAATCCAAGGTCTGAGGTTTTATCCAAGTCTCAAAACATAAATTAAAGGGACATTTAATCTAGGTTGGCACATTACAGAATAACCTGCGTGTTGGTGTGCTGCCACTCACACCAATGGGAACAACCACCAGATGAACCTTAACGTTAACCTTGCTTCAGCATTTTCATATCCAGATGAAAGCACTCTGGTCTTTCAGTTCTGATTCTAAAACAACAAAAAAACCCCAAACAAAACCCAAACCAACAAAAACCACATGACTTGCACTCTTTTTTTTTTTTTTTCTACAAACATTCCATCCATTTTTTTCCTTCACCAGTGTCAACAGCTACTCAACCGTCATAAGGAACTTAGTGCATAGATTTGTGAACACTCCGTTTTTTACAAGCAGCTAAAAGATGCCAAAAGAATTCTCTTTAAAAGCCCATGAGAAAAAAAAAAAAAAACAATGTAAGTTTGTCATTTCCTGACGCATTTTAGCATTATTGTGGTAAAAGAAAATATTTAGTTGTAAACATACTATAAGCACCCAGTGTAAAAAACAGATCTGTTGGCTATTGTATCCTCTGGAAATATCCTAAATGCTCATGTGTTGAGGTAAAAAATCCTGACAAGTGCTGAACACAAGTAACTCTTAGTGACTTCAGCAGTTGTGGTTATTTCAGCCTGCTCTGGATTAAAAGGAGGAGGCATGATTTTTATCAACAGAACAAGAGCCCTCCTGTGCCACATGTGATTATAACAGCAAACTCCATCAAATCAGAAAAATTGTATCACATCGCAGTGCTTACCAAGCAAATGGATTTAGCCAGTAGCCAGGCTTCAGAAGAACAGCAGCTGACAAGCTAACATGCATCACCCTTATTTATTTATTTCAGCTGCTAGTGCACTGTGCTGGTTTTCCATCTCTTTTCCTCACTCCTGCATACCTTCAGGGATGATGTACAAAGCACATCAGGTGTTTCTCCTCTCACTGTTACCGAGCATTAGGAATGGCACAACTCACTCAAAGCGTGATTCCTGCTTTCACAACAGCACTCAGCCACAGTAGAAAAAAAAAATCCCAAGGCAAACTTGTGTAAAATACTTTAATTTAAGCTAACAAGAACGAGAAAGGATGGAATGGGTCTTAATAGCACAAGACTATTTCCATGACAGCTCATTTTTGTTGAACGTCATCTACAGAGCATGTGGAAAGACAGGTTATTTTGGAACCACATTAACTAGACGGGCAACATTAACATTCCTCTACCCATACAGCATGAACGCCTCCAAACACAGCCTTTTTAGCACATTTATGAAGTTTCAGATGTAAAAATGATCTGGCCTGTTAGAAAACTATGTATAAAAAGTGCCCCTTCATGTACTTTGGATCCACTAGATTTCATAAACTAGATTTCATAAACATAGATTCAAGTTTCATAGTGAGATAAGCGTAACAATGACTATTTGAAACCATGTATCATTGTGAATCCAGTTTTCCTTATAATTTCTTAAGCAAAATTACCGCTTGCTTTGAAATGAACAAGGGAGACGTGAAAAATCCATGAAAAAGAGCTAGGGGCTGTTCTTTAATTTATACTAAGTGACACTTTGCAAATGGCACCCTGAAAGTTATGCCTTAACTCCTTGTCATAATGCAACTAAAATTTATATTACCCCACTTCACACTCATAGGTAAAATACACAGCTGAAGCACACGAAAAGACTGGGGCGAAATCCATGCAACAAATAAATTACTTGATTGCCTCTGAATAATAAATCATTTCCCAGCAGATTTGTAATAGACTGTTTTACTGTAGAAACACACCTCTGTCATCGATAGGAACAGTTAGCTGAAGGAAAAACAGTCTAAACCAACTTTGGAATTGGGAATTAAACCAGGCTGCAGTGTTTCTGCTGACTGGTCAAATTAATAATGTTTCATCTCTCTTTTTCTCTCTGAACGCTAACATGATCCATTTGCTCTGGATCACAATGCTATTCTCCCCTCTTATCCCTGGAATAATGCTGTCTCAGGCTGCCAGAGGAACAAAAACCCCATCAATTCACGTTAGCCCTAAAGTTTTCCCTCTTGCCACTCCCCTACTAAGAAGCCAGGAGAGGAATGAGAGCCATCACCTTGGAGGTGCCAGTAATGATCTATGGAAAGATGTCCTGGAGCACAAGGGACCGAACTCTGTGGAGAGCTCTGTAGCTTTCCTGCATCCCTGACTGGTTTCTCCATCAGCAGTCTCTGCCGTGCTCCTCGCTCTACGTACAGCGGCTGTTCAGAAGCTTTACCACTCACCATCCCATAAATACAAAATACAAATGCACTTCACACACACATTTGTGCACACACACACTCACGACACACGTGCACACTCGCTCCCCCCCAACATCCCATGCAATTCTTTCCAAGTCCCCTATGCATTGCTTAAAAACAGAAGCCAAGCACACACACAGAGCAAAGGAAAAAAANATTTTTTTTTCCTGCTGTTGCGGTGCCTCCCAAGCATGCAGGGCTAAGGAAGAGTAGTTCCCCACTTTCATCAGCTAGCTACATCCTTGGGATAAAAGGGAGCAGTCTGGAATGATGCTGAGGCTGCAGAAGGGAAAATAAGGCTTTGCAAACATGCCCCGAAATTCTCTCTTCCACATCCCCTCCTTCCTAAAACCTGCCCTAAAGGGAGGGAAGGAAAAACAAAAAACAAAACAAAACAAAAAACCAACACATAAAGAAAAAAGTGATGAAAAGACACAACTCA
>VXBW01005092.1:4573-16912 GCA_013400375.1 Thinocorus orbignyianus | reverse complement strand
CGCGACGGGGAGGGTCCCGGGGGGCGTCGTGAGAGAGAAGTGCGGGCGCGGGTGCTCCCCGCTAGGCATCTCCGTGCGGGACCCGGGGCCACCCTCCCTCCGGGCTGCGGGCTCCCGCACTCCTGCGCGGCACCCGCGGGGTAAGGGGGGTTCGGGCGTGGGAAGGAAAACTTGGCCACGGCGAGGGGCGATGGGCGTTCCGTCGGCTGAACGCTGCATAGCGGTGACATCCAAGCGACGCTCGGTGCCGCTGAGGAAAGCGCCGGCAACAAGCTGCAGGGCTGAGAACTGTTTTCACTTGTTTTCACGGAAAGTAGTAAAACTGCATCCAGCCTCGCCTTTGGTACTGGAGCGGGGGCCACGGAGAGCAGCGCCAGCAGACGATGGCCATTCCTGATCCAAATGGAAGCATTTTGCTGATGAGGATTGTCCGAGGGTCGCATTTGTCTTAAACAAATCCAGCAAACATTTAGATGTTACAGAAACAAGCTTTTACCCTACTTATCACCCCCAGAAATACTCTGCAACTAAAAATAAATCCTGTGAAAGTTGTTTTTAAGCAGATAAATATAAAAGCATTTGACACCTTTTCACATTTTCATTGCCTAGATTGAAAGAAGCCGAAAAAAAAAAAAACGGTGGAGAATTTAAGTGCAGAGAAATAAATGAGCTTTTAAAAAGTCTTTTGTTTCAATCTACTGTACTATTAACAATTGTAAGTAAACATGTCTGTTTATGATGTGATTTTGAATTGGCGTTGTCCCATAAATGATGAGAGCAAATACAGGCCAAGCTGTTGGATCCGCAGCTCGCAACTGGTACACAAGCTGTGCTTCAGCACCACTGTTACACTGAGATAAGCAGGAGTGCATGTAGTAAATAGTAGAAGGATATGCTCCAGTACGTAAACTGACGCTAAGGAAGATGCTTACTCAAACTAGTATGGTTTGTTGATACCTAACAGTAGATGAAGCCATCTGGAATGAGAACTGTGGACGTACCGGGTGTGTAATGGTTGCTCTTAAATACTGGCCTTGGCACCCTCAGGGAGGGTGGTGTATGAACCGCCTGGGGGCTGCAGGCAGCCTGGCAGAACACATCATGACGGCCAGACCACCTCATTCTGTACTGCTGGTGCAATATTCCAGGGGATGTGGAGAGCCCAGTTCCATTCTACGGTGAGTGGTGCTGGTTTTGCAGGCGCTTTTGGAGCGTTCCAACAGAGGCTCTGAGGAGCAATTCTCCCTGTGCTCTGGCTTCCTGGTCACTGTCAGCTGAAACTGAGGAGGGGGTAAAATATTTTGAGCACAAGGCTTTATTGGGACTGGAACATATTCAGTAAATTAATCATTAATTAAATAGAAAAAGACATTCTCAGAACTGAACAACAGACTAATTATTCTATATTTGAACTCTTTTTCCTCCTCTGGAATAAGAGGTGCTTCCAAAGGTTTAGAGCAGAGAGAACTGGAGGAATAACGAGCTTTCCAAATCTCTCATATGAAGTAGAAATAAGAGGATGTAGTTCCTTTAGTAAGTTTCTAGCTGGAGTCAGAGGAAGATCCTTCTTGATGCAGGCTCAGCTTCTGCCCATTTCTTCTCGTTTCTTCTGTGAACCAAATTCTTCAGCAGTCTAACGACTGAACCCAAGGGTTTACAGGATTTGGATCATGTCTGTCTTTTTTTAAAAACCAAATATATACAAAATTATTCACAGCCATACAAAGGGGAGTAAAGACATTGGAAATAAACTCTATGCTTCTTGAAACCTTGATTTCTGCAGGAACTAAGTTGGGGAAATGTTTTATACATTAAAGGGGGGGGGAGGTTAATGTTTTATACATTATGTTATTAAATATTTTCTTTAATTTCAGTTCATTTTCAAGAAACTGCATCTCAGTTAACATGTATTTACATGAAATTTTATTGGCTTGTAATATTTATGAATCATTTTTCACTGTTGCAGAAGTGCGAATTTACAGTAAAACACAGTTCCTTCCAGTATGCAGTCCAAGGCTCTGACCATTACCGGTTCCCTGAACCACTCTACACCTAGTCAGTTTTGACTCTGTGGCTCTATTGACTTTTTGACTTTGCACAGACCTATTATTTATAATTCTACTTCTCCAGAACAAAAAAGAAAATCCAAACCAAAACCACTTTAATTAATAGTTTTATAGTTGGATTATGAAAAGCACACCAGTGCTGTTCGGGAACACCTAAACACAAAATTCTTGAAAGCCAGCATATCTTTTTAAAATGCACGTTTCAGTTGGCATGTCAAAGGTTTTGCATATTTGATGTCTGATTTACAAGCATAACTTGGCACTCAAGTCATTTGCATGCTGGGAAACAGTCAGTTTTACAGCCTGGATGTCCATTTAAATGGATGGAGATCATGACGAGGGTTAAAATCAGAGATTTTTATTATGTAAAGAGCTCCTGTAGAAATCCTTTTTCCAGAAGACGGTATACATACATTATAGATAGTTGTCTAAATTCATCAAAAACTAAAAGGAAGTCAGAAAGGTTACTGAGAAAAAAAGACAGAGCATCTAAACTGACATAAACAAAATAATTTCTCACAGGTCATTACATTGCTTCAGGGTGTCACCATTGCTGCGAACAGTTAACACTGGGCAGCTTTTCTCCAGTTTTCATTCAGGCGGTCCAGAGGAAGACATACTTCGTGTTTGGTTCATTATGAAACACACAAATCATGCATGCTGACAGTGCAGCAAAGTAATCTCTGAGGCAAAGAGATAAAAACTTCAGTTTGGGCAATACATTCAATGTCCTTACACTGCTGCAAGATATGAACCAGGGCACCGTGAAGCGTTGCCTGCCAGTGGTAGCTCTTTAAAATTGCCACAGGGTCCACCCAGCTGAAAAGAAACTTACTTCCTTCTCAACCTAGTGGAGATAGCTGCAAATCTCCAAAGCTGCTTAATACCACTCCCTCAAAGCCATGCAAACATGAAGTGATCCTTTGGTGTGGCCTCACCTTGAGTACTGTGAGCAGTTCTGGGCCCCACAATGTAAGGAGGGTGTTAAATTTGTTGAATGCATTCAGAGGAGGGCAGCACAGCTGGTGAAAGAGCTGGAAGAAATGTCCTATGAGAAGCAGCTGAGGGCTTTGGGCTTGTCTTGTTTGTATAAAAAGAGGCTGAGGGGCAACCTCTACAGTTTCCTGAGAAGAGGGAGATTAGATTTTTCTAATAATAATATGTCACAAAAAATCAAATATATGTATTATTTCAGTCAATTTGAGATCCTCTGACCATCCCTCTGGTCTAGGATTTTGACTGCTTCACCTGAAAATGGCAAAGTCCATTGAGTCAGGCAAAGGTGTGATGGTATTATCACGGGTAATGGGCATTCACAGATTATATTAACAGATTATGGACATTCTCAGGAACTTTTCACACAGCACACCAGAACTTTCATTTACTATAGCCTCTTAGATATAATATGGACATCTAAGCAATAATTAGCACTTCCAAGATGTTTGGGAACTTCTCAGTGGTCACAGATGTGTTGATTACTTCACACTATGCCTTTTAAGAAATTATCTCCTGGTTACTTATTGCTGGGTAAGGGGTGTAGCTGTGCAACTTTATTTTCTGTTGTACAAACACATAGAAACATATGTTCCATGGTTTCTAATAGCATGATTTACTACATTTGTGAAAGAAAGTATTTTACAAGATGTTAGAATTCAAAACATGTGACTGGGAAATAAAAGATGAAACGGCCTTCTGAATTGAAAAAATACCAAACAACACTTCAGACTCGATGACCAGCCTGAATAGTCCTACAATCTTATACTAGCCTGCATGTGCTTAAAATGCTAAACATTCCTAATACTGTGCGATGTTGAGTGAATTGTGCTTGCTATTTGATTGCAGATTGATGCAATGGATAGGAATTTTAAATATCTAACTACATATTAATAGGAATACGATATGCATTATCATATTTTTCCTCTCAGATTATTAGCGTTGTGATCTGGAAACAATTTTACATACCAACTTGAATTAACATAAACTAGGCTAATAATGTGCACTTGTGAGCAAATCTTTTGTTCTAGGCTGAGGCAGAGCAGCTGAGCTAGAAACTGGGCAGACAAATGATGGAGTTATGGAGGGAAATCCCTTCTTCAGCAGGGAAGTAGCTGTTATCTTAAGTTCCCTATTAAGTTTATACCCTCTGTCAGAAGAAATGCCTATTGTGATCACTAGTTCAGAGTTATAGCTGTATTTTAGCGTCTGCTTCCTGTCAAAATTACTAGTATTAAGGATTACTTGGGATACTTTGGCTTGGAAGAGGTTTTTGTGGAGGGATGTCATAACTAACTTTATCAACACTAATTTATACTGCAGCCACTTCAGTCATGAATAGTCATTCCAGGGATAAATTGCTAAATATCTATCTCTAGATGACAGGGATTAGCACTTTGGGGGTTTGATTTTTTTTCTACAATTAATTGCTTTGTACTACTGAGTAACAGCATCAGTCGATTTCCCACATCCTTCCAAGGGTGTCACACAGGCCAAGACGGATGGACTTCTATGAAACCCGAATTACTCCAGTTTTGTTCACTTTCTATTTTTCAACAGCTATGTAAAAAACTTGCCAGAAGCTGCGCAAAGTGACTTGTCTCCTGCCACTGAACGTACTTCTTCCGGAAAACAATGAACAAGTCCTCAAAATTACATTCCACTTCAGTGATTTTTGAAATTACAATTGCATTTTAAAAAGTGAGCATGCTTCTCATTTTGACACCTGGCACCTTACATACAAGGCTGACCTCTATCAGCTCTTTCCCATGCATCAGAATGACACTGGTTCTTCCCCCATACTATTAGTTTATTTATTAAACTTCGGTAGGCTATCTGTTCAGACTTATTGGTAGTTCTTATCTAACCAAGAAGATTACTGACAGGTTCATCCATTTTAAAAGGGGACTAGAATGGATTTCTCATTTGGCTGTCAGTCTGTGTTCTTCATTTGTCAGAAAAAAAGTCAAAGCTTGCTCTTCATTTGTCAAGTCTGTTTTTCGCATCATATACAGTGGGTCAGAGATTACAACTCATCTCAACTACTTATAGCAAATATGTTGTGGACAATAAGAACAGGATTGCTTGACTTTGAAAGGCATGTACAGTAGCTCATAGCAAGTGCTACAGGACACCATTGGCAGGATCAGGCCAATAAAATAGAACAGCAAAATGTAACAGGCTCCTGCCCCACTCACAGGAGCACAAGCTTTCTCTACTGTGCATGTGAAAAAACTATTGGCAGTTATTTTGGGGTTTTTTGGTTTTGTTTCGGTTTTATTTTATTTTATTTTTTTAAATTCTGACAAGCTTTTTCGTTTTTGGCATCCTGAGGATATTAATTAGTCAGAAGATAATGTATGTATTTATTTGTTTGTTTGTTTGTTTATTTTCTTTTGCGCAAGCAATTCCTTGACTTCTAGGATAGTGCTAGGTTTTGTTGAAAGTAAGAAATATTCTATAATTCAACAGACCAGGTGTCAAGGAGCAATAAGGACCAGCAGCTCCTTCAAGGACAGGGAACACGGAGCCAAGAAGGATCCAAGGGAGATAACCGCTTCCAGCATTGCCCCACTCATCCCACAACACCCAAGTGGGGTGAGCAAAACAGGCCTAGAAATAATGGTCAGATTCAAGCAAGGGTCTAGATCATCAGACAAGTTTGCTGTGAAATCAGCCTGCGAGTCAGGAACAAGAGCAAGTCCAGTGACTGCTGAGCAAGTCCATCATAGAATGGTTGTGGTTGGAAGAGACCTTAAAGATCATCTAGTTCCAACCCTCCTGCCATGGACAGGACACATCCTACTAGAGCAGGTTGCTCAAAGCCCTATCCAGCCTGGCCTTGAACACTTCCAGTGATGGGGCATTGACAACTTCTCTGGGCTACCTATTCCAGTGCCTCACTACCCTCAGAGTAAAGAATTTATTCCTAGTATCTAATCTACCCTCTTTCAGTTTAAAATTGTTAGCCCTTATCCTATCACTATGCTCCCTGATAAAGGAGAGTCTCTGAGACAGCGCAGGTCTGAGATTAAGCTGGAAAATTAGTCTCCAGATCCGAACCATTCATGACCAGGCATAACTGGCTGAGCTCAAGACCAGCAATCCTACAGCACAGCTAAAAATAAATCATTGAGGGCAGTGGGCTCAGCTTAAAAAAGTGCCTTTGTCCATGGGCAGTGCTGTGGGCTGAAGGCCCAGATGATGCTGATTAGCACCAGTGAAGCTTATTAACGCATCTAGAGCCAAGAGATGGTAGTGAAGTGATGCTGGAAGTAACAAAAGAAGTATTTCTGCTTGCTGGGTTGTGTGTTTTTATACTAGCAGAAAGAGCCAAAGAAAAAGAGAGAAGATGGAAGCTAGCTGTGTAGAAGTAAATGAGTGTGGAAATAAGAAGAGGAGGGGTAAGAGTCATTATAAACTAGAGGAAATAATAAAGAAACAAACATAAGCTAAGAGATGTGAGAACCGGAAGGGGAAAAGAGGGGATGGCATAAAAAAAAATAACATGGACAAAAAAAAATGGAGTACCCATGAAAACAAACTAATTCTTCATGGAAATAAGGGGGAAACCGGGAGTATATGTGTTTATTTTGCCTATTTTGGGGTCAGCTGTAGCTTTGCCCTTATGACTGTGCCAAAAAAAGAAGATTTTGCTACATCATGATATTCCTGTTGTCTGTTATCTCCTTCAAGTTGCTTTAATTTTTTTTGTTACCTCTTATTCTCCTGCTTGGTGCAAGTGTTTCTACTTTCCATGGCTCTCTGTAGCATTTCCTATGAAGAAGACTATTTTTCCTTCTGTTTCTACCTCCTGTTTTTCTACCTTCTGTGCCAAGAGTTTTCTATGCCAAACTAGGATCAGGTCCATAGTTGACTGCATTTTGCTCTATCTTTATTTAGGTATGTGTTTGGCTCACGCTTTACTCTGTTAGGAAGGGGCTACCAGCTTCTAGAGGATCAGACTTTTCACTTACTTGCAGTGATGTGAGTGTGTGGTTTTTACACCAGAAGGACTTAGATCAGATCATTGTTAATTGTTTCTAGTAATTTCTCAACCCATGTACTAAACTTAAAATGCTTCTTTTGGCTTAATGATGCCACTTCCTGTTTCGTACATCTTCAGCCCTTCCATCATCAGTTCTCCTGATGTTTTTCTGTCAACTTGGATTTTTCCCTCTGTCATTTTCTTCCTGCTTCCTAACCACAGATTTAGGCACAATTCTCATTGTCCTCGACAACCTTGGACCAATGAGCAATTTCACAAAATGAGAATCAATTGCAATATCATTTTATACTCCCACATTCAGAAGTATATTTCACGATAAATGTACATTCTTATTACTATGCTGTGTTAAAATGTCTGACAGCACCTTAATACTTTACATCATTGTACTGTTTTAGTATTTCATGATCTAAATCCAATTAATAAACAGGATTTTAGGAAAAAATAGAAAATTTATCAAGTCCTTTACAACAGAACAAATTATTCCTGGCTCTGATCACAGATCCTTTTCACACTGAATTTCACATCCTGCTTTCAAAATAATTGAACCACAGTATGAACAAAAATATTACTTCCAGGACAAGTAAAGTGAAAACATAAACCAGAATAAAAGTACTTCAATGGAACATACATAATAACATAATGTTTGTACACTTAAATCATGTCTGCTGCATGGACAGTCATTTCTGACTGTGTTTGAAGAGAGATGAATACATGTGAATTAATCAGTCAAATTCTGCTGTATTAAATGTAGTTTGCCTTTATTCTTATAAATCTGACCTATGATCTAATATACTCACAGTCCTATGTTGAATTTCATGCATGATCTGGCAGATTTGATAATCTAAGTTACCATAATTAATTTCTCCTTTCAGAAAATAATGCATGAAGCATCAGATTTCTGGAGTTGAACTAAAATTTTAAATCAAGTGTCATGTAAATATTGTCAGGAAACCTATGCTTTTATGTTTTTAAACTGACATGTACAGGGTGTGTTACTGTTTCTGGTGTGTGATAACAAGAACAGACAGTATGTAGTACTTTAGTATGGAAATAGGAGGCACATACTACAGTTACTTTGATTTTAATAATAAGATTATGTTTATTATTTGAAATTGTTAAATACTGAGTGTTGAGCAGGGAATTAGTGTATGTATTTTTTTATATTATTTGATTATGTCAACAAGGAAGGAGCAAGTTCTTTCTATGAATAATTTCAATCTTCCATACTTTTGTTTCAACCAACAATGAAAATGGTTTTTGTTTTGCACCTGACATATCAAATTTCGTCAATACGTCAAGAGTCTCTCCATCCTAAGCCCCATTCCACAAGAACGTTTATCTACCAATTTGACCTTCTTCAGAAGGTTTTTGCTGGCACTCAATACCAATTGCTCAGCACAATTTGCTCAGCACAAACATGACTCAGGCAGATGAATCAAAATTCCAGTGTTCTTTGAGACACTGATTGTCCTGGATCATTTATGAGTGCTGCCAAGAGTCTCATTGATGCAAATACAGGCTTCCAGCCATGTGCCAGACTTCTTCCACTGTGGTCCTGAGATGGTGGCCTTTCCCAGTCCCACAGTACCAGGGGACAGGGTGGGAGCAGCAACAGTGGACACTCCCTGATTTGCTTCAGGCAACATCAGCTGGGTTAGTGTAAACAGTTTTCCTTTTGGTGAAGTAGAGCCTGCTCCTATGAACTTTTCCACGTGCAGATCACTACCTGAAGCAACCTCTGTCAGGGAGGCATTGCAAGTTAGCAAGGGGCAGTTCGGTCCTCTGGCAAAGCAGGATCTAAAGATGAAGTGAGTGAATACACATTGGCACAAGGCACTTGTGCAGACTTCAGTATAGGATGGAATGGCTCCTACTCCTCTTACCTTAGTTTGTACTAGGACTCCTGAGTCCCACCCTCTGAGATTTTGACACCAAGAATCAGAGATGGTAAGCAGTGGGAAGCTCAACACAGCTTCACTGCAGATACAGATAATCCACAATCAGTATTTCATCCACCAAGCTGGATAAATCTTTGAAAATGTAATTGCTACTCTAGTTTGGCTTTAGTCCTTGCTTAGCAAATGGTAGGGGTATTCTTTTCTCTTTCTCTGTGTGGGGTAATAAACATTCTTTGGGAAAGTCAGTGGTTGAAAAACATTATAAGCTGCTGAGAACATGCAACACCTCAGACTTGTATTGCATAGAGTGACGATTTCTAATCTGGAAGAACCCTTTGTGGAGTTTCTGAATGTATAAATGAAGGCTATTGTGGGGTGGGGGGTGGTGAATGGAACTTGTGAGGAAGCAATAGTGAAAAACTGATTTGAAGTTCTGTTTTTCTCATGACACAATTTTTCTGTGAAGTTTCCATGCCATTCCATTTCCCATAAGAAATATGTTAATGGTATCAATGGGAAGAGTAGCATTTGAGGTAGAAGTTCTTTTGCCACTTTAAAAACACCACCACCAAACAGCATAGACATCAATTCAGAACAGTTTCAGAAAAAAAAAAAAAAAAAAAAAAAAGAAATAAAAATGCAGCAGCTCTACTGTTACAAAGCTTGTAGGGAGCCTTAGAAGTTTCTGGTATGAATTTGTCAATGGGTTACTGTTTTATGCAGAAACCCATCATATACTGTGTTGATCTGTTGTAACTTGGATGCTGTAAGAAACATTTCTTTGTTAAAATCCATGGCTCAGAGTGGTTGATGGACAGCACGTAGTGCCAGAGATAAAGGAGATTTTCAAAAATACTCACCTGTAATAGTGAAATTCTGGAGAACAACACTTCACTGTATCGAAGTAGGGACTGGAACAAAGAAGGCAGGTGGAGGTAGCTCTGTTTCTGATAATAGCAGATTCTGAAGCAGTATATTTTTTTCCTAGTTTTCATATATCCCAGACAGAAGAGGTTTACTATGAAACTGTATTGCAGAAATCTGAGGAGTATTTTGTTCCACCTGAAAATGTATGAATACATGTATAGTGAGATGCATTTTAGCAGAGATTACATAAAGGAGAGAAAAACATAGAGGACTTTTTGACTCATACAAGACTGAAGAGCCAGGCTTGCAATTTGGAGTACCTG
This sequence comes from Thinocorus orbignyianus, assembly GCA_013400375.1. Lineage (NCBI taxonomy): Eukaryota > Metazoa > Chordata > Aves > Ciconiiformes > Thinocoridae > Thinocorus > Thinocorus orbignyianus. Next base: position 6,756 of record VXBW01005092.1, on the reverse strand, counting down.
TATCTTGAATAAGAGAACAGATCTTGAAAAGAGGCGACATAGAATTAAGCTATGATTAAAGCAAAGAGAATTTACCAAGCAGAAGAAGTAATGTAATACAAGCCTTTAATTTGTGGATGGTGTGGAGTCTGGACATGACAGAAAATCCAAAACATTAAAGGAATGGAGGGTTTAGCTAGAAAGGCATGAAAAGTTCAAAGAGAGCGTTCACAAATAAATACCACAAGAGCAGCATAAGCTGAAAGCAAATGGGACATTTCTTATTCCTAACTGTGATATAGGAGACCAATTAATGAGCTGTCAGAAACAGTTATTTCCCAACTGAAAGAAAAGCCATAGGTAGTAGAAGGTAAGGAAGTGAAATTCAAGGCTTAGGGAAGGAGAATTACACCAACATGTGAATTTGATTTCTGAACATGTGAGTAAATGCATTTGCTAAGATATAGATTCTAAGAGTACAAGGGAAGTTTAAAATGACTTCCCGTTTTAAAAAGAGCTGATCCCTAACCAATACCTGAGCTAGCAAGATATGCCACATGCCCTGTAATGTCTTTGTAAAAGAGTAAACTGCTTTTTTTGTTGTTGTTGTTCTTTTAAATTTTGTTTTGCGTTGGCAATGAAGTGGCTCAAGACCTTGAACCTGAGTTGGTTTGATAGGGGCTGGTGGTCTTTGGCATAGGCTTGGAAGTAACTGGATGATTACTGAAGTTGGGGTAGTGATGTTCCTGCTTCAGCAAGTGTGAGGCCAAGGCAGGTGGTGCAGAGCTGGGCAGTAGGGAGTACAAATCAAGGCCAAGAGATGAGCAAGGTTACTGCAAGGGTAACTTTCATGGCTTCTACCACGTCCTCATCAACAACTTTACCTGGATGCTTTCTGGGGTCACAGACACAACCAGGGCTGCTTTTCCCCTCCTGCACATCCCTGCCATGCTTCCTTCTTCCTCTGATTTTCAGAAGGATGGGGGACATAGAAAGAGAGGGGATGTTTATAGCTACTTCAGTGTACAGACAACGGCATAAGCTCTTATTGAAGACAGACCTTTTAGAGAGTCATTACTTTCTTTTGCAGAATTAGTGTTATTTACACCTTTTAGTGCTGCTTTCCAGGTATTTTACCAAAAAATGTATTAACTGTGAACAGGATTTTGTAAAGAGTGGGATAACAGCGGTGAAAATTATTTTTTTCATGCAATCTGAAACTGAGTTTCAAATCTATGACCACCACAGGGGGAGTTAATACCAGGACAGTAGCAAGACAGGAGTGAAGGTGCATATTGATATCAGCTACCTAGAGCTAGTCTAAATCTTCCACCCTATATTGCTGCCCCAGGATGGAGTTGATACCTAAGAGGACATGGTAATAGCACACTGGCTTGAACAACATGCAGCAGTCTCAGGTCAGGAGAGAAGAGACATTCATTGCTTGTCCAGCAACCTGCCTGTGCTCAGATATGAGACAGTCCCTGTGGTCAATGTTATTGCAAGTCAACAGAAGACACAGTCATGGAGCAGAGGAGCCCAGAGGTAGCACATGCTTAACTGGGAGGCCTCACTGGTGAACAGTGCTCCATTCGTAGCAAACAAAAGCAGTCAGACACAATGTTGTGGGGAGCACAACTTGCAAGGCCTGGGACCATATTTCAGGCTATTTAGCTCAAGAATGGCTTTGGTTAATAATTCTGTGCTGATTTCACTTAGCAAATGCTAGAATTGCCAAGCAAATTTGCATTGCTGCCTTGGAAAAAGCCTGACATCTTATTAGGCTGCTTGAGGAAGACAGACAGATGCAGGCAGAAAGCAGGTCTTCCACTACATGGAGCAGTACATACCTAGGATATTGACCTAAAATAACACACTGACTCTCTGCATAATTGTTATGGTTTGAGAAAACCCCTAACAATTTATTCCTGTGCAGACAATTATTCTGTCACCTGATGACCCCTCCCCACCCAGGAAAGGGGAATCGGAGAATGCAAAGAAACACGAGGGTTGAAATGTAAATAGATTTAATAGGATAAGACTAAATGATTAACAATAATACTAAAGAACCAGTTTTATCCTAATACTGATACAAGATTTACAAGAATTATACTCAGCCAATTCTATCAGGGGGAAGCTGTGCACTCCCAGCAGTGGATGGCAAATGTCGGACACTGCGAGTGCAACAGCTTCGGGAGGAAAGG
>VXBW01005090.1:905604-946555 GCA_013400375.1 Thinocorus orbignyianus | reverse complement strand
GTCCTTCCTATGTTGAGGACCCCCGACCTGGACACAATACTTCAGGTGGTGTCTCACCAGAATGGAGTAGAGGGGCAGGTTCACCTCCCTCAACCTACTGGTCACGCTTCTTTTGATGCAGCCCCGGATGTAGTTGGGTTTCCGGGCTACCAGCACACATTGCTGGCTTATGTTGAGCTTCTCATCCACCACCATATTGTCATAGAATCACAGAATGATATGGGGGTGGAAAGGACCTCAGGAGATCATCTAGTTCAACGCCCCTGCCAAAGCAGATCCTCCTAGAGCAGGTTGCACGGGAACTTGTCCAAGCAGGTTTTGAACATCTCCAGAGACAGAGACTCCATCACCTCTGTGGGCAGTCTGTTCCAAATATTGCACATAATTATCGGCTGCTTGACAGGATTTTCTTCTCAAGTGCTTCAAAAAATAAAAGTATTGAAAGTAAGTACCATATTAGCGCTTTCATTTTTGTTGGTACCTCATTCCTCTCTTTCCTTTTTTATTTTCTGTTACCTTTTTTTCCATACTTTTTTCCACTATCTGTTTTAATGCAATTTCAGCAAATCCAAGTTTTTTCTTTTGAATGCAGGGAGGGGGAAAAAAGTTGCTACAGTGGCATTAACAATATATTCCAATGTTAGCAAGATTAAAATTTCGCTCTTTCTTGTGTTTTAGCAGATTTACAGTGACAGTCATCAGAGACAGTAAAAAAATTAACCTTTTAGTTGACATTTATTAAGCCACTGGTCTTCCAACGTCATTGCACATTAAAAAGTGGAAGATATGTGGTATCATATCCCTTAACATATATCATACTTCCATCCAAAAAAAAAAAGAATATTTTTAAAACATAGATTCGGTGAGTCTAGGAAGAGAAAATCAAAACATCCACGGCATGAAATGAGAAGAGGAGAAGGGGAAATCAAGAAATGGTTTGAAAATCCTGAAATATTCTTGAGACTGGAATAATTCAGCCAGCCATAGAGTAAATACTTCCTCCACTTTGCAACAGAGTGTTTAGATACTGTGAAAGCTATCCTTGTATTTTCAGGACTCTTTTTGTTAGTTCAATGCTGGGTGATTATTGCCTTCTGCAAGACATATTTAGTAGCAGGCCAAAATATCTTAAAGATAAACAAATAGAAAGAATCTACAAATCTAAGTAATGCTTTAAAAGCACCAAAAGACTGACAGGCAGACATCCTTTCTCATCAAAAATATATTGAAGTTTAACAAAATATTAGGAGATGACATTTTATCTGAGTATTCATTGCAGAGGAACTGTTTTATTTCTTCTGATGTTTATACTGGCTGCGCAAAGGAATCCCTTTATTACCACTGCAGAGTGGGTTTGAGCAACATTTTTACCATCATCAGATATTCTATTTGTAAGCTAAAACAGTGTAATGTTTTACGCTTAAGTGTAATGTACTTCTTTTACAAATATTCATAGATTTGTTTTAATTAGCAAAATATGTATTTACTTATTGACTATGAAAATGTTTTTCAAAACTGGTTTTTGATTAACAAAAAGTTCTCCTAAGCACACTCTGTAAAATACCTAAATGGTCAAAACCACCACAGCTTCCTAATAGTTTTTTCCAATATATGGCTGCCTGAGTACCACAAGAATGGTAGGAAAAATAAAGGTAAAATAACAATCTTTAGCCTTTCTTTCCAAACTTATAATTTTATTTTTTTTTAATTAAATATTTCTTTATTGTCATTACGCTGAAAAGAAATGTTTCTTTGCTGTTGATATGAGTGACTCCAAGTCACTCTGATCAAGAAACTAACAATTTCATGGAAAAATAAGGTTTTCTCAGCATCATCCATTTGCCAGCCCTCTGCAAATGTTTTGGATCCACTTCAGTTTGGATTTGTGCTGCTAAAGCTGTTTAAGCAACCATTATAGTAAACAGAAATATAGTCCATACAATCAGCAGATTCGGAAGGCTACTTTTTTTTTTTTTTTTTTTTAAACATCAGTATAAATTTAATTCAATTTAACAACTCTCTCTACTTTAAAAGTCATCTTGATGTTTCCAGGAAAAAGCAGTAGAAAGGGCAATATAGACAGCAGTTATCTTCTGACAGTGGTCTGTCATTCCCATAGCAAATGATGCATCATCTTAATTTATTTATTTACAGGACTACTCACATATGGATTCAATCAAAGAAAATATGCTGGCTGAAATTTTTTTCACTAAGGAAATTCATTGTTCTGAGAAGTTCTGCCCATCTTTTCAACATCCTACTACATGTTTTTTGTCTTATGGAAATCAGTAAGAAAGAGTGATTGTTCTATCTATCAAGGTCACTATACACTTAAAACATAGTACTTTGAGAAAAATTTAGAAGAAAGAGGGAAAACTATGGTTTTTGGAGAAGTAACAGCTGATCTCAATTTGTGTTTCTATAATTATATTCTTCTGAAGCGTTTATTCTCCTTGTAGTTACTTGCAAAAGTTACTTGCACTAAAATTGATTTAAGTTAGCTGACGAAACACATCCTGTAAGCTTAAATGTTATGGAACCTTCTGGGGCCAGAGTTCATGTTAGCAAAATTAGCACTAGTTCCTTTGGTAGGAACATTTATATTACATGCTAGAATAATTTCTTTTCTTTCACAGAATGGCTGTAGCAGGTATTCTACAAGAACTTGCTCATGATACTTCACACAGTTTGATGCCGACAATTTTGGCCATTTTTATACTTGTGCTGGAAGGATCTTGCTATCAGAATGCCAACTCAAGTTTCCCAGCACACTCAATAGCACTGTTCTGTAAAATAATTTATAACACAGATCATCTCTGTGTATGCTGGCCAGAGATACATCCTGCTAGTGAGATCGCTGTTTAAAAGAGTTCCTTTCAAAATGTTTCCAGGACAAGAATAGACCAAGCATTTTTTTCTCATTCTACTTATTCAGATTACAGCTAGAATTATTGTTTTAAGGAAGTCATCTTGTTTTCAGAACGTTGTTCCCATCTAGGTCAGAATATACCAGAACAGGACAACATTCTGCAGCACTGGATCATCGTGCCCTGGGGACAGAGGTTAATGGGTTGTAGTCTACCTGGAGACCAGTTACAAGTGTGTCCTTTTTAATGTGGTTACCAGTGGCATAGAGGTATTGACAGGATACACCTTCTTCAAGCTTGCAGATGGAACCGAACTGGGAGGACCAGTCGACATGCTGAAAGGAAAGACTGCCTTTCAGAGGGACCTAGGCAAGCTGAAAGAACAGTCCAACAGGAACCAGGCTTTTCACAACAGTGTGTAGCAGAAGGAGGAGAGGCAGTAGGCACAAACGGGCATAAACTGGATTTAAGGAGAAACCGAATATAAAGACAACAGTTGGAGAGTGGAGTAAGTTACCCAGAAAAGTTGTGTTGTCTCTATTCTCAGAGGTTTTCAAGACTCAACTGGAAAAAACCCTGAACTACCTGGTCTGACCTCAGAGCTGCTCTGTTTTGAGCAAGAAGCTAGACCTCCCAAGGCCTCTTCCTATCTGAATTACCCGATCATGTGATTATGTCTCTTGTCTCTTCCATCTATTTCTTCATACTCTGAATTTCCATATGGACAGATTTACATTCTTTCAAAGGCATTCTTGTTCTTCTGCCTCAATGGGGAAGGGTGCAGAAGAAAAAAAGCAAAACAAAACCACAGCTATGCAGAATTATTTGGCTCTAATTAATCAGTTTCAGATTGAAATAACCCCTTTCATTAGTAAAGTAGACCAAAATGCCTATTACTAGGTGTCATTGAGTATTAATCATGTTAGTCTTTTAGGATCTTTCACTTTAGTTGAATGTCCTTGGGTATTAGTAAATGATTTAGATTTCTCTCTTGTGTATTAGTAGTTTCAGACAGTTGTCATTTCATTTTGGCTAGCTTTGACTTTAAACATTTGGAGTAAATGTCATATCTGTCTCATCAGCTGATTCTCAAAATACCCAAACCATTTCATTTCCTGATGCTGGATAAAATTATTTTTCTTTTGGAGTGGTAGACTTATCTTTGCTTTCTCAATCCATCACTGTGCGTAAATTCCTCTGCTTATTTTCATGTATTACCAAACTAAGTGGACTCTTTTACTTAATTAACTCTGATGTAGCCAAATCTGAAATGAAGGATTAAAAAAAAAAATCATAGGGGGAAAAAATGGTTTCCCAAGTTTTTATTCACCCACTAGTATTTTAATTTTCCTAGTTACTGTCTTTCCAAGAAAAAAATCTAACTACTATTCTAAAAGATCGTATCTTAACCACTCTTGCATATTTCAATAGAAAGTAATAGCTTTTGATGTTTTTTTCATAAGCTGCCTCAGCTCCTGTCTCTATTTTTCAGTTACATTATTGTGTCCAGGTGCAAAACACAGGTAAACCAAACATGAAGTCAGTGAACAGATACACAATCTGTCCTGTGAAGCAAAGGCCTCAATCTTCCACCATCAGCTCATATGCATACTCTCAAATTCTGCTTTTTCAACTTAGCTCTTCTTAGGAAAATCAAACTCAGTAGTTTCCCACACCCAAAGACTGAGCACAGTCCATGAAGAAATTTCATTGTTAAAAAAAGTATACATTTGCTTTATTTTTTTTAATAGATCCAAGATTTCAACTGACATAAACTCAACTGATATTTTATTAAATGGGTTGACAGCATTCTGGGAGGTCCAAAGCTTACATCTGGTATGTTGGCACCACAGCTTTTTTTGTAACTGAATTTACAGTATTAATATAGAAAGTCTTTTTTTTTTTTTGGTGATAAAATTGTTCAATTTATACATATCGTATCTTTTTTATTAAAGTTGGCCAAAAGCTTTGGCCTTGAAGATGCACTCTAAGATGTGTTGGAGAAGTGCTGAATCTCATCTGCAAAGGTAGCTCCAGGAAGAAAAGTTAAAGGGAGTAAACCAGGGATGGATTCTATAGCTAGTCAGTAAGGATACTAACCTGAGACGTGAAAGAGCCCCATCACAGCTCTTGGTTTTCTGGATTTGGAGCAAACGAGCTGGAAAACATTATTCTGAGTTTGTCAGAGTCTGATTGGCATTTAGAAGTTCAAAAGGTTCTCTTCTTTGTGCCAAGGTGGAACAAAATTCTGGAACCATGCAAATGACTGTGGAAGAGAACTGTCATCCCAGGTCAGCTGTCCCTGATTAGGGTTGCTTCCTGACAGCTTGTAAAGGAGGAGTTTAGCCAATAGCTGGATCTTCCCCCTGGGCTGCCAAACATTTTCTCATGGAACAGGCTTCACAGTGGACAGATTTACCCCACCGCCATCAGTTTAATGTCAAATTCTAACTTCAGGTTGAAAAAAGTGACCCTACAATAGCAATACGATTCAAAGTGTCAAGTCGACATGATACTTGCACTGAAATATTTTTAGGAAAAAGGGGGAAGAAACTTCTTTGATCGACAAGCCTCTTGATCACTCAGTGATTGCAAGTTAGTACTGCCAGAAAAAAGAAGGGGAAAAAACAGTATTTGGATCCATCAGCTACTAATGCGATGTTCTGAGGAATATAAAATGATGGAAAGTAAAACAAAACAGGTCAAGGTAGCCAAATGGCCTAGTTTCAGATATATGTAGGCTCATGCTATTCTGATTACTATCAGGCAATGGCTGCTGCAGAGAACTCCATATGACTCCCAGAAAATGGCATTTTTACTGTCTGGATTTATAAATGTACAGATACAGATTTCAAAACTAGACCTTTCTGCACCTGAAAATTAGCTACGTTTCTCTACACGCTCTCTCAGTAACTAGAAGATAATTATCTATTTCACAGGTATTTCCTAGATTGAGCAGTCAGACACTGAAGTGGCCAGTACTGTACCATTGATTAATAATATTTGAACAATTTACCTGAGTTACTGGGGGTGCAAAGTGCTCATGGATGTGAAGCTACATTTCTCAGTACATGCTACGTCTGCCGTGTTTCCAGCTCTCAGAGAATTTGATTGAACAAACTGTATGGTTGGAGGATAGCAGAAGAAAAAGGAGACAAGAGGCTTTTCACTCAGTATCACAGGATCTCAAATTGAAGCTCCATTCCAATCCCTTTGTAGACATTCTTTCCAGCCCTTAAACTTTGGCTTGCTAATTTGACTATGTGTCTCAGCCACACAATGCTATAAACCCTAAAACCCGAACTGGGCTGTTGTGTCCATGTTGTACATTACAGGGTTTTGGAGCTGTACTATCTCAGATCCTGAGAACAGCACAGCCTAGGTACAGTCCTACCTTAGGTCACAGGTCTTCTCTGTATCTTCTAGTTGCCATAGATTGCAGGAAGCAGAAAACAATGAGTACTTTGCAAGCTGAGCAAGAAGAATTACTACAGACACCTCACCTGAGCCCATTCTGCAAGTTTACCTTAGCTGGAAGAAGAGATCTTCCTGTTGGACTACTGTCTCTCCTGGTTGGCTGTTTCGGGTGGTTTTTTTTTATTTCAAACAAATAAACAGACATACAGCACAAAGAGGAAAGAAATCCCAGTCATCTGAAACATGATAGGGTCTTTTATGCATCCTGTTTTGCTTGGCAGAGGATGTTTTAAATATTTAAGCAACTTTAAAAAACCATAAACCACCATAATCTCAGGTTTAGAGTATACATTTAGGGTTACAGTTTTCTGGAGCCAATTTGAGAATAAAGAAGGTTTACCTTTCTTCAGTCTATATCATTACCACTGACAGCATCAGTCCTCTTCTCCTTTACAAGTGCAAATCTGCAGCTTTCTTGAAATTAATGGCTCTCCCCAGCACATTGTTAACCTACAGGGAGAATCAGATTCTGGGTATCTATAGTAATAAAACTTGCAAGGCAATGGAGAGCTTAATTACCACTTCAGACTTCTTCTGCCTCCTAGAATGCAAATCAAATGATTCATGGGCACATGGTACCTCAGGTAAGGAGGTCAGCTGTAAGAGATCAGACAACTGCAATCCCTGGTCAGCCTGGTAACCAGCAACTTGGCCACATGTTAGTTCATCTTATTTAAGGGAATTCAGATGTTACAGATCCGTTTTTTTATTAGAGATACGGAGATAAACGATGGGCAGTAAGAAGTGTATGTTTTCCTAATTACACTGTGAATTTTCTTTCTAATGATATCCTGCCGGTAAATGCCATACAAAGCTGATGACATGTGATCCAAGATGAGGCACAGATGCACTTTTATAGAACAGTGGTACATGTGTAACACTACATATATAGAACACATGCATTTGATTTCATAAATGCTGTACTGCCAGAGGCAATCACTATTTATTTTGACCTTACAGAGTCAGAGAAGTTCTGTCTGTGTTGGAGGATTCTGGCATTCCCATTCCCAGCAAAACTGTAATTAATGTGCTAGATGCTACATGCAAGTTTTCAACCACTATTGTGCAGACATTCATACTACCACTGAGACTGTCTTTGCACTCAGCAAAGCTAACCACTACATTCTCCGCCATCCATAAAACTACCTCTCTTCAGTGCAAGTCTAGACAGCAAATCTGGGCATAGGACTGGATTCATTCAGTAGCTCTTCCCTTCGCTCTCCCAGCAGATGCTCTGCTTTAAGGACATGAGTTAGTCTCCTTCAAATTGTTCACATGTTGTCCCAACAGAAAACAGGAACATAAACAGGAATATACCAAGAAATTCTGCTTCCTTCCTTTTTGCTTCTTCTCAACAATAAACAAGAAGCATCAAAGGACTCCTCCTGACCAACATCAAAAGGCCAACATTTTTCTAAAGAGAACCCAAAACTAAAACAGTTTCCATCTGTGGTCAGTGGAAAAAACCCTCTTTTTAAAGCATTTAATAAGTTTTCTCAACTTTTTAAAAACCAAACATTATAAGCTATAGCAAAGCTTGTATTTCAGTGTTGCAGCAATCTTTATTCATCTTAAAAAGGAAAAAAATAAAATAGATTTATTAATAACCACAGTAAAGAAAAAGAAAGAGAAAAAACTTCACAACCCTGAGACAGTGGCTTCTGTTCTCTGCTATTTTCTGGCTTCAGTTGCAGATAAGGCAGAGAATTATTTCTTGGGTAAAAGCATTTGAGAAGAAAACATAAACAAGTATCAGGTACAGAGCAAGTTAAGAATGTGTTCTATGGTGACCTGCATAGCAAGGAGCAAGTCAATGGAAAGAAAAAAAAGGCATGAGAGGTGGGATATAAAGGAAAGACTGATCTTTAAAGACGAAGTACTAAAGGGCTCCATGAATTACATCCCAATCCTGCAAGTTTCAGTGAATGTCCATTCTCCAGATAGTAAACCACCTGATAACTGGTGCTTACAGGGCTATTTTTGGCAGGAAAAAAGGACTGTGATAGGAACCAAGCAGCAGGATTTCAGCCTTGGAAGATTCTTTGCTCACCATAGCAGAGATTTGTTTGCTACTGCATCAGTCAAGAGAAATGAAGGGCGCAAGGAGGTACCCCCTATTTCCAGGCAGCCTTTAGTGGGACAATGTGTTATTCCTGGCATTCCTATGTCTAGGCTGCCCAAGGACCCCTTGGCTCACAACAGCACCACTGATCTTTCACCTGTTCCCAAGCACATGGTACCGTCCCCAGGGCACCAGAGCCACCAAAGAGGTAGGTGCAAGCGGGAACCCAAATCTCACTGCATGGGGCTCCTGGAGGGACCACCACTGCTCTCATCCTGGCCCTCAAGAAGTCTGTCCCTGAACCCTAAAGGGTTAGTAAGCAAATAGTTTGCTAGCACTGTGCATTACTGAAATCCTTGAAACATGACCCAGGAAGCCCATGGCTGTCCTGCTTGTCCCCTGGGTAGGGTCAGTTGTCCATGGGGTACTGTGATGGGTCCCCAGGCTCCTGAAGGTGAGGGTGGTGGCTGGAGCCAACACCTCCACCCTGCAGCGATGCAAAGGCTCAGGCCCTTGGCAACACTTCCCAGCTTAAACCAGAGAGCCTGGTGGGGGATGGAGGTGGGGTTACAGGCAAAATGAACAACAGGACATTATAGTTACATAACAGAAACAATAAGAGGCTGAAATTATTAAATCTGAAGGTGAGGGTAGAGGGGAACAGGAGACTCGATCAGGCTGCCAAGAAAGCCTGCATGCTTGTGCAGAGCCACAGAAGTCTCCAGTGCCCAAACAGGTAATGGGTACTGGCCCCGGAAGCACCTGCAAGGTGTCTAGAAGGTCTCAGCCATCCAGCTTGCTGGTAGCAGGGGGCAAGCTAGCACAGAGGAAGGTAATGGTGAAAAAAATAAACCAGCCTCTGGATCTTAGAATCATAGAATGGTTAGAGTTGGAAGGGACCTTAAAGATCATCGAGTTCCAACCCCCCTGCCACGGGCAGGGACACTTCCCACCAGACCAGGTTGCCCAAAACCCCATCCAGCCTGGCCTTAAACACTTCCACGGATGGGGCTTCCACAACTTCCCTGGGAAACCTGTTCCAGTGCCTCACCATCCTCACAGGAAAGAATTTCTTCCTGATATCCAGTTTAAATCTCCCCTCTAAGACCTTGCTGTGTTGCTGCGTGCAACAGTAGTTCAGCACTGCAATGCTTGGCAGTCATCACCTGAGAGGAGCATTGCAAGGGAGGAGCATTGCAAAGTAGCAGGACTGTCGATATAGAGAGCAGTGTTTCCTACAGAGAAATGAAACTTCCCAATATTTCCCAGCCACATTTTGAAGGAGTACATAGTGAACTTTCGAGGCAGTTCATCTGAAGTTAGAGATTATTGTGTCTTCCTGGCTTGGATAGGTTCTGGATGTGAAAGTCAACCCACATGGTTCTACCTCTTGAACCCGTACACAGGTAGCAGCTGTATGGGGAGGATGTTACTTGTGGCATAGCAGTACTTTCACGGTCAGAGCTGTGTTGCTAGTGTTGGACCAGAAGCTGTTCTCTGCTGGTGAGCTTTGAACTCTGCAAAGACTTCACTGGGAACTGTGTTTCCTTTTAGACCTGCAAGTATTTCCAGAGAATTCACCTGACTTGGGAGGAGAGGGTAGTAGCCAGTTTCTCTATGACATGAAACATGAAGCTTTATTCATAATATATTACAGATTCTGTGCCAAACTACTGTTAAATAGAGTAATACTGCACTTGAAAACAAGGTAGCTTGTAGCTACACAGTGGTGTGTATTTGTATGTAACTGCATGTAGTTGTGCAGATAAAGCCAGAGGTTTCCTTGTTTGCTAGCAGCTACCTGCTACTACAACCTCAGCTCTTGAGCAACAACTGCTATACTAACATCTTCCTATGACGCTGAAATCCCAGTTTGTGAACATTAAATATTCTAAGTATTTTTAAAACATGAAACTTTCTAAGGCTTTTCCTGAAGTGAAGGTTGCCTGAGAGGGGAAAAAACAACCACCAGAAGATAGGTAAACTGAGGCATAGAAACCCAAAGTGGTGGACTCACAATCCATCATCAAACATGTAGAAAAACTAGAAACAGAATAAATAATTCTGGAGTAGCATTCTGCTGGTTAGAGAGGCAGTCTCCTTTGCAAGCAGGCATCTCATGGTTGCCCTCCAGCTACTGCTTGGTTTTAACTCCTCCTTTGGGTAGGTCACAAGGAGGAGTAACTCGGGTTGTGCCAAGACCTGAAATGGGAGACTGGTGTAAATGGCAGATAGCCAGCAGAGAGGAGACATCTGGGATAAGACAAGGCGCTAAGGTGTGTTGTACATAGTTATGAAACTATTCTACCTTTGTTTTCAGTGTAACGTTATATTTTTAAGAACCGTGCCTGCCTGGGGAGACAGTAGTTGTTTTGTTCTCTGAATTGCTGTAGCCTCGGGGTGTCAAAGTCATTTAGCACAGAGGGTTGAATTCCATGTTAAATTATGGTTCGTGGGTCACAGTATAAATATACAAATTGCATACTTTCCAGCACAACAGTATCCCAGTGATGTCAGTGGAAGTTCACAGAGAGATCGGCATCACTCAGCTGAACAATTTGCTCCCTTTTAAGATCACAGCTGTCGAGCTCCATATTTCCCTCTTTCCGCCAACTCTTAATTCCAGTTCCTTGAGAGATGTGCTTCTGCTTCTTCCCCGCTGCTTGCTGAAAACAACCAGCAGTGAGGTAGAAATGTGCTCAGGGAAATTCATCAGCCCAGGAGCGTTTCAGGCTATCAGTGGATGTGGGTATTTATCTCCTATCAGCTATGGAGAGTCATAGTTTTATACCCAGCAAGTCTAAAAAATGGAAGCAGCGTTTTATATCCTGTGTCCCTGGATATGGCCTACAGGCTATGTTTTTATTTCCTTAGTGCAGCATGAACAGAAACAAATTCACTGCTCTTTGTAACTGGATGTTTTTTCTCCTCTAGCCCTAGGCCCATTTGAACCGAGGACATGTACATGGAAGAAAAAATACTTCCGTGAACACTAAAGTGTGTTTCCTTGTAGATTTGTGTCCTGTGATGGTGTCACTTTGCTATATAAAAGGGTTCGGTCTTTGCCTACTCTTTTCTGACTGAAATTTTCCCAAGCCTTTCCTGTGTAGACTCTCTGGTGCCTAATAGTGCGGTGGATCATATTCAGCCTCAACCTTTATCTCTCAGGTGACATACTTCCATAAAATAGAAACATAATTATTTTGAGTCCTTTCCCCCACTTTGTTCGAAGTCATTCAACGTCTGTAATGGAAGACAGTTGGTTTGTTTGTAAGGGAAATAGGAATGAGAGTGGGAAGGAAGGAAATATAAAGGAGGATGTAAAACTGCGTGACATGACTAGTAACTGTTCATGATGCTCTTAAGACATTCTAAACACTAAAAGTAAGGTTGTGTTGCTGCTCCTCAGCACAGAGCACATAAAAGAATGGCTGACTTTTCACATGGGGACGCGCGCTTGCATAAATCTCTGTATATTCGTGTCCTTAAATCTCAGTTTTAGCCCTCTTGTCTTGTCTGCTCATCCCATCCCCTCCTCCCTTTCCTCATGTGGGATGCGGATGTTGTGAGATGATGTTGAGATTGGAACATTGATTTTTCTCTTCTCCCTCACAAATGAGCAGGAGATTGCTTTTAAAGGTATTAAATGGACACAGGTGGGACTGTAAACCTAAGTGCCTCCACATGGAACATCTGCTGCATGTTCTCCAGTTCCTGTTATCTTTATAGCAGAACTTGATCTTTTAACCCCTTCACAACTGGCCCCCTCAATATTTGTGCAAAGAAGATGTGCAATGGCTTTTCTTTGATGTTAGGAGAAGTTACAATGGATCTCTGTGATGTGACTGGCATACGGCGTGGTGCTTTGAGCTGCAGTGTACTTAGCAATTTGCACAGGTGGGTGGGGGAGGAAGACAAGTGTTGTCCAGGTGTTCCCAGTCTTGCTACAGATAAGAGGATTCCAGACGTACCGCAATACATCGAATATCCTCGTTCTCCCTCCTTCTCCCCTCCCTCTTGCACTCCCCCTGCCCCAGGAAATGTTTGTCCTGGGGGAAGAGCATACTTGTGGAGATATTCCAAGCTAGCTAATATAATCTTAGCCATTTGGGCTTTAAAAGAAATTATTTCTACATGTTTGCTCTAAACCAAAAGCAAGTAATTTTTCCTTTCGCCTTCCAAATCCATCCCTTCTCTTCTTCCTCCTACTTCTTCCAAGCCTTCTTGCTTTCAAGTTTAGATACAAAATAGAAACCTGGCCCATGTTAGTGCATATTTAACCTCTTCACTGCTGCCTCTCACCACTCCACAGCATTTGTGCAACAGAGCTATGGGGCATTTTCCTTTGAAGTCCTAATGAAGTCACAGTGGATCCTTGTGCCGGAGCTGCAAGCTGGATGCCAGGTGAAGCATTCACATATCTTTTCCATGTGCTCAGCCTGAAAAGAAAAGGAAAAATTGGCTGAAGGCACACAAAACATGTAGTTCCAAGCTGATTTTAATGTGGAATGGGATTGAGAGCTGTATACTCAGAATGAGGTTTAACATCAGTTGCTGAGTGTACTTAAATGCTAAAACTGTTGATACCATGTGCATGAGTTCATTCGCAGCTGGAATGGTGAAGAGAGACAACGTGACATAGAATAAGGAAGAGCTGCATCAGTGGAAACCACAGGTTTTTTTTAAAGCTGGTAGTTGCACTGTACGGGAGGTGACCCAACAAGACAACTTTGTGTAGACAAGGTCCAGTTTTGAGCCTTGGACGGAACAATAAGCAGGCCTAATTGTCAGCTATTTGCATGTATGCTAAGTGCATGTAAAGTATTGTTATCCTGATTAGCAGTCTTGCACCCAGTTTCGCAGTTGTTCATATTGAAATAACTAGACAAGGAAGGGAACAAACAAGACCAAAATAGATATTCCAAAGCAGAATGGAATATTGCCTTCAAAAACCCATTTCAGTGCCCTCAGTTCTGCTCTTCCTTTGCCAGTAATTAGGATTGTGTGTTGCACTGTTTCAGTACATCTGATATTTTGATAAACACCTACTTTGTTTTTGTAGATTTTAGGAATGGATTTGCTTTCTAGGCTAGGGATTGGAAAAGTAATAAGTCTGTGCAGATTCCAAAAGATGTCTCTTAACCTATAAGTTCCTTCTGTATGTGACTTGAACAAGAGTAGGTGAAACTCTTCCAGAAAGCGGTAGTGGTTTTGGCATTTCAGCCATGCAAATTCTAGTTGATCTGCCAGTTTCCCTCACAATCTGATGGTCACCTTTTCCGATAGTGTGGTTCAACAAAAGCTATGGAATAAAAATCTGTGTGTTTGCTTTTTTAAGATATTATGGCTACTTTTATAAAAGGTTTTGGGACAGGACGAGGGCCTTATATCAAAATAGTCCATTCCATCCTGTCTTCTCACAGCTCCTGAACTGCTACTAGATGTTTTTAACCACATCCTAAGCATCTTGACATACTTTGCATTGGTGCTGGGGGTGTGCAGGAGCCTCCTGTAGTCTTTTCCTGCATGCTCTCTTTGCTTTGGATTCATTCCACTTCTGTTCCAGGCTTCTTCCTCTTGTGCCGTTTCCCTTCTTTCCTTTGTCTTTCAGCTTAGTAAAACACCATCTAACAAAATCCCACCCGAGTAGTTTAAGAAAGCGCAGCTTCC
Source organism: Thinocorus orbignyianus (assembly GCA_013400375.1). NCBI lineage: Eukaryota > Metazoa > Chordata > Aves > Ciconiiformes > Thinocoridae > Thinocorus > Thinocorus orbignyianus. Next base: position 932,479 of record VXBW01005090.1, on the reverse strand, counting down.
TCTTAGAGAAAAATGAACAAGCTCACAACCAAATATCCTTAAAACAAGAAGACTTATGCAAACCATGACGCTGCTCAGTATGTATTCCATCGTTTCTCTCCAGCCCATTGTCCAACTTGTTTACTCGCATCACAACTCTCTTTTGGATAATAAATCTCTTGCTATGCCCGTACTTACCAGCAAGGACACATCGTGCCACTTTTCTGGTCACCATAATTTGACCGTGCCCGTTGCTTCTTAGAGCAGTCCTAGCATTCACCTGGAGCATGTGTCTGGGCTGAGGTCCACTGGGGAGGAAGGACACAACCAGTGCCTGCTCCTGGGATCTGGACTGGGAAGCGCTCCTGGGCTCTGCAGCCTAGATGCCTCCTCTGCTAATCTCTGTGCCCAGAACAATGGCATTTTTCTTAATTGTTCTCTCTTGGCCCCTTGGCAGTCTTGTCATTTAAAGAAAAAAATTCTTCAGGAACTTATGCCTGGCTACCATTCACAGGATAAGCACTGTTCATGAATACTTTTGATTTTTAACAGCTACGTCTGTGCTTTTGGTTTGGTACTACAAAAAAAAAAAAAGAATAAAATAACATCTTTACTTAAACAACAGTTATGTTTGAAAACAACTGCCTTTTCTGGCATAATAAATGGAACCCTCTTTCCAGAAGTGTATTTAAAACACAGTCATGAGAGACAGCATTCCCAGAGAGAGTTAATTCAGCATAATTTTGAGTGCTATCTTATAATGAAACAAGTCTGAGTGGGAAGTAAAGAAGTACCTCCTTTACTGTAAATCCTGTGAGAGGTGGCGAAGCCTCCTGTTCTTTGTGCTAAATGCCTTAGGTCAAAAAAGGCTTAGTATGTACAGGGAGGCATAATTTCTGTTATCCTCCTGTGCTGAATCCGGGCCCTTTTAGCTGTAACAAAAATTCTAAGCCAACCCATACTTTTTGGATTACTTTAAACCCCATCGCAGTGCTTTTCTTAAAGCACTTTATTTTGAATAGGAATAGCTCCATGAAAGGACTCTGATATGGGCTGAAACTAAATCAGTTTCAAGGAAATGCAGCTGGAAGCACACTAATCTAAAAGCTTCCCAGGCAAAGCAGCACAGGCATCTATTCTGCGGGGTGTCTCCACCCCTAGCTAAAGTGCACCAAAGCTTTCTGAGATCCGTTAACCCTTGCGCTGTGCCATTGCTTCACCAGCAATATCAGGAGGGGAAAAAGAAGAAAAAAAAAAGGAGAAAAAAAAAAACACAAAAACAAAAACAGAGGACGAAAGCTTGTTTTCTTTCAATGTGATCTCTGTAGAGAGGGCAGTTTTCATCTGGTCAGCCGGGTAGAGGGTGGAGGGTTTTGTTTCAGCTTTCCCAGGCCTTATGTGTTGAATTGTAATAGCAGTTCAATCCCTAGGATGCAAGCAAGGGCTCTTTCTGCTAGAGGTTGTTCCTTTGAATCCCAGTAGAGATGACACAGTTCACATTACGTTTTATAGCAGCTCTCATTCCCACCTACTCTGTACGTGGGGTGCTTGTTCGTGTGAGAGTGCAGCCCAGGCTCACATGTGTCGGGTCAAGCTGCGTCTGAATTTTTAAGAAGTATTTCATTTGTTTACTGAAGGATTAGAAAAACTATAACTGACACAGTGTAAGTTTTAGTTGGGAGCAAAGCCAACTAATGGTGTGGGGACTGGGAGAGCGGGAAATGCCAGTAAGTCTATAGAGTAGTTCATCCTTCCCTTCACACAGAAATGTCTCTTTTTAAAAATGAAGGAGGCAAGGGAGGTGCTCTATGTAGATAAATTTGGGCCTAACCAGTCTGTGGAGTGGCAGGGATTATTTTTTTTTTTTTCCTATGTTTTTATCACATCTGATTTGTATACCTAAATCTTTCACCCTCTCTTTTATACCATCCTCAAACCAGTCACACCCTACAGAGCTATCAAGTCTATTGCTCTCCATAGACTGTTTCAGGATCCAAACTATTAACATATCCATACAGAAGAGAAACTAGAGTTTCTTTTCGGTCTCTTGAATGTAGGGTGGTTTAGTTGCCAAAGCTGAGGCACTTCCCTCATCCCACATCTGTTCCAACCATCCGAATTTTTTGACTCTGGAGCAATGATCACTTAATGAAACAAATAAGACTCTACTGCTTCAGTTCATAGCCTGGTATATTAACATTAACTAGTTCTCTGAAGAGTAGTTGTGTCCCCCATTGAGCAGTTCCCACCAGGAGCACCTGTCCTGGGCACAGGGGTGGAATGAGCAAGTGGGGATGCCCCAGCAAAATACACCTGCAATGAGAGTGAGCCTTGGGAAGCCACCGTGGTCCTTGCAGTTAAGACAGTGCTGACAAAGTATCTTTTAACCACAGGCCCTTGAAAGTGCACCACTTTTGCCCCTGGAAGTCATAGTTTGCACTAATGAGATCACTGAAGTTAATCATTGGTGTGATTCAAACTATTTTAAAAGGCCCAAAAGTCTATTTTGCCCTAGAGACAGAAAAAGTACAGAAAACAAAAACTGACAGGCTGATTTCACGCTTTGTCAGGTGATACGCTTACATTTACTTCCAGAAGTGTTTGTGTATTGTTTGATTTTTAGCTAGAAGAGATAAGCCCATGTTCAGGACTGAAAATACAGGTGCTAATGGACTTTTGCCCACAGTTTTATAATTAATAGCTATGCCAAATATGGCAGCGATGCGCACAAAGTCAACTTCAAAATCTACAGTAGTTACATGATCTGTTTTGAATCTCTTTTTGTACTTAAAAATATTCGCTTAGATGTCTACAAATATACCTATCCATATTCATAAATACAGAAAGAAATTCACTGATATAGGATATATATATATGAATAACAACGTACTACATTCTAAAATATCTGCATGTCTGAATTTCTAAATTATTTTCTATATTATAATGCTTTGTAAGTTTTCATTACATTCTGAAATGAGATTATCAGTCTCTGTTTTCTTTTGAAAATATCTTTTACATGTTTACATAGAAACATGTAGAGTTTAAAAAAAGGTGCGTGTATAATTAGTGCATTGTGAATAGTGTAGTAAGAGCCATGGTAAGCCTGAAAAACAGAAAGAAGAAAAATAATTTTCCTTATTGATACCCATCAGGACCTCTTGCTGTTTAGTTAGAGGCAGAAAATCGATATATTTGATGTATAAATGGTTTTCCTTTACTCTTGCAGTGAGGTCACATACTCTTACGGCTGAGAAAATTACAGTCCAACCTAGAAATGACACTACAGGTACACTGCCATCAGAGGAATAACCCTGCCCTCCATCCCAAATAGCCTTGTGCTTCCATTGATGGCTGTGCAGGCATGAGATCATGTCCCTTGAGAAGGAGCTGATGGGGAGAGGGTGGGAACTTTTGGAGAGAGGGCAGCATGGCTGATCTATGCCAGTAGCACCCCACACTTCAGTTGATACTAACCCCATGGTGAAATCCCACCTTAGATCCCTTCCTAGCCATGGGCATGTTGCTTCTGCTTCAGTTCCACCTCTTTTTGCTTTGATTCCCCTGTGTCTTAATTGCATAAGTTTTGGAAGAAAAGTCTGTTCCTGTTTACCAAAGTTGTTATATTTTCCCTCTGCATTGCTTAGATGCAGAGAGAAGGAGAAGGAGCATCCAAGTACCTCCTGCTAAGAAACTGGCCTCTGAAACGTGTTTTGCTAAGCTTGCCTCAGCCCAGATGCTCCCCCAAAGAGCAAGCACTGCGGCTTTAAGGCTATCGTCCCAGATCCACATCACACCCACATATTTGTCCTCTCTTTGCACAGCCAGTGCCAAGCGGTGACATCTACTATAGTCTCTGGGACACGCTGGTCTCTGCGGCGGAGGAAAAAGGGGACGAGGGGGAGGGTGACGGCCGGGGGAGAGCACAAATCCCGCTGTGTTCCAGGAGGATGAGTCACTTCCTCGCACCAGCTCTGCGATGCTTTATTTATTGCCGCTCCGCTGATATGAAGCCCAGCTCCCTCATCCCTCGGCGGCGTCCCAGGGCTCGGCCTCCCTGCCGGCTGCCCCATTAATCATGTGGGGCCGTTAGGGAGTGCACACGAAGCGGGAGTCCTGCCCGCCAGTGGCCTTTAGCTGTCTCCAGTTCAATGAAATTACCTTGTGTGAAGACTTGTTTTATGAGAGATTGGTTTATTTGTAACTAAACTACTTCCTCCGTTATTTGATAAGCTCAAATATTTGCTACTGATAGTCGGAGAGTGTCACATTTATTATCCTGTTTCAGGCATTGCTTAACTCCTTTGTATTAGGCTTCTTTAACCCCTTTGAGGAGAGCAGAAAGAAGGCTGCAAAAGTCTTATTTCCCTTACTCCTGCTTTGAAAAGAATTAACCTTTATCCTTCAAGAGATGTCTCTTGATTAAATTAAATTAGTTTTCAGTAATTCTTTATACGTTTAACACAACATTCAGCAGGGCTGACTCACGTTATTTGTTAGAAATCCAAAACAAAAAGAAAAGAAAACTGAGCAATACCTTTTCTTCCTTCATATATTGTTAACACTTCAAGGATTAAATAAATGGCTGCATGTGAACGTGAAGCACCATGGTTTCAAGGATGGGGCACATATTTCATTACTAAGTCCTATTTGCTGCCTTGCTTCTGGTGTCTATGTCGCCTGTGACCCATTTGTGCCTCAGTTTATGTTCTATTAACCTTGGCTGAAAAACAGACTTGCTTAGCTTTTTTAAGACATCTGATGTCTTCAGAAAAAGCAAAAACAAGTCTGCAGCTTTAAAATGTAAGTAATACTTTTATAATAACCTACTTCTGTACATCTGAAAATTTTCCCCAAATTTTTTTGAAGGTCAAGGGGTTATTATTAACTATTTACTTCTGAGGCCTGCAGCTGTAAATCACAGTCCAAATACAAAAAGGTCTTTGTATATGTTAGGAAGAGCAAAAGTGCTTAACTGTATCAGAGCAAACTTTAGGAACCCCATCTACCTACTCTGGCTTCTCAGTACTTCTTAAAAAATTTTCTTGGGCATCTGATGTTCTGGTAAGGAGTGCTGCCTTGCCTAACCTGAGCATTTCAGCTCCTATCTGTCAACACCACAGATTTCTACATCACTATCACCCAGAAGGTATCCTCAAATGAGGACAGGGTAAGGAAATGAAGAAACAACCACTCCTTGTCTAATAAAGAGGAATAGAAGCTCAAGATCTGGGGTTTTGAGATGGAGAGAGTCTTTAATCCCATTTCACAGAATCACAGAATGATGTGGGGTTGGAAGGAACCTCTAGAGATCATCTAGTCCAGCCCCCCTGCCAAAGCAGGTCCACCTAGAGCAGGTTGCACAGGAACTTTTCCAGGCGAGTTTTGAACATCTGCAGAGACAGAGACTCCACCACCTCTCTGGGCAGCCTGTTCCAGTGCTCTGCCAGCACCATTTGGTGCTTTCATAGCATCCCAGCTTCAAGACCTTGAGATACCTGAGACCAGAGAGAAAGTCTATAAGAGAAAGCCCATGCCTGCTGCAATTGGGGAAGTGTGGTCGTATTTTTCTAATGAAAATTAGAGAAGGATCATTATTCATTATTAGAGAATGGTCATTATTCTCTAATAGGTGTGGTGTCACTCCAGGACTGCTCACTTATTTTGCACAGAGAGCCTTCAAGGCATTTTGGGTTGGAACCAGAAGACTTTGGGGAAGGGCTCTGGGTTGGGGAAGCAGCCCAGATCTTGCGGTGTGTTTGAACACAGTAACAGCTTGATGTATTTGTGCTTGTCAGGATCTGCTGTGAGCCAGTCCTGCTACTCACAATTCAGTACACTAAGTCCTATCTGAAATTAATGGGACTACTCTTAACAAAACAAAACAAAACAAACAACAACAACAACAACAACAACAACAACAACAACAACAAAAAAGAGGAGAATTCTGATTACTGGGAGTAGAGTGAAACTGGTCAAAAATCTCCTCCGTGCAGGAAATGCAAGTTTTGTGTAAAATATAGATAAAGCAAACTTGGATGAAAATAGACCAGTTTCTCATCACAGGTATTATTTATCTGAATATGACTGTCTTCCCCCTGAATTTCATTTTCTGAAAAATTTTATTTCCCTCTAAATGAAAAATGATTGAAAAGAAATACATATTCACTGTGTTAGGTAGGAAGGAAGTTATGGTTCATTCTTTCTCTGACAGACGTATGGATGTATGCAATTACTTTCTTGCTTACAATCAGATACAGCAAGCTCACTGCACATGGCTAGGTGTCTGGTGTGAAGGGAAATATTAAGTCTATCTGAAACAATAAGGATACTAATGCTGACTTAAGACTGTGACCTTCCAGAGCCTCCCCAGGGGAGACCAGCCTTTTGCAGGTGGTTAAGTTTATTTCTAACCAAGAGCCTGTTGGTAAGAGTCCAAGTTGGCTCTTTCAGCTGAGGTCTGCCCTGGAAGACAGGGACTGAGAACCAAGCCTGTGGAGACTGAAGGTTCATTAAGTGTGTGTTTGTCTTGGACTTTGACATGAAGATGCTGCTATTCCAGACGCAGCTGTATGCTTAAGGCTGTGGACTTCTTTGGAGATATAGAAAGAGCAAAGCTTCAGCTGTGATTTCTATACAACAGGAGCTCACAAAGACAGCATTCTCCTTTGACACATGAGTTTTTTAAAACAACACATTTTAAAATCACTAATTGCTAATTGCAATTTTAAAAGCAGATAAGTGTTCTAGATTTTACCACGCATTCACTAGAATACGGTTAAACCCAGATGACTGGTGAATTTCTTTTTGACATAAGTTTAAAGGCACAAATGTATAATACTTAACATAGTGTGAAGACACTAGCATCCTATCAGCAATAGCAAACTACAATAGTTTAATAGGTTTTAAAAAGCCGCTTTTCCATCTATGGTGTTTATCTCCTTGTCTGTTTCTAAATAGCTTTGTCTGGATCTGCACAGGCTTAGCCTTTCTTTCAGTAATCTGAACAGACCAAGTTCTTCTAGCTGCATGTGATTCTCAGGGAGAAATGCATTGAACTGTTTGGCAGACCTGTGTCCTTGCAGGCATAAATACCTGTTTTCATTTTTTCCTCTTCATTGACTCTCTTGCAACTTCTATTTTACAATAAGAAAATATGATAGACAAAGCTGCAGAGCCTTCCCTGCAAATGCTGGAGACCAACAGCCTACAGCCAAGAAGACACAGTTTAACTTGTTAGCTGCTCACGTTCAGCACCTGTGCAGAAGCGACTACTTTGATTTTCTCCAGGAGACAACCACTTGAACCGAAGTATTTTGCTACCCCAGGCTCGGGTACCTTCAGCTCCTGTTGTTGCACAACCGCAACTTTGAATTAAGAGTGAAAGCAATATTTTGTGCTGTTGTTCCTGGCACTCAGGTCTTCATCACAAGCTTAATCTCTTCCATGGAAGACAATGTCTGACAGGACTTTATTCCTCAGAGGTGTATTACAAGTTCTGCTTCCTCTCACCCTGATAGGGTAACTACTGTAGCTCCTTTTTACTTAGCACTGTCTAGATCTAAAGCTCTACCTCTTTCTAGGATGGAGCCTGCTTACACCAGCACTACGTCCTGTCTTTCATGCTTGCAAAATTCAGTTCTTCTATGCTGTCATATAATCAAAAGAATTATGTTTGAAACTAAACCACACAGGAGATTAGTATTGTTAGCAACTGTTAGTCTAGCTGCCACCTGAGGTTATACAGGAAAAGAAGAGAGTTCAGAGTCCACACAGTGACCACGTGTTCTGTTGATATTTATTTCAGCTAAAAATATTTTAAATTACATTTGGAAAAAAATTTGAACATGCTTTATCACTCACTTTCCATAGTGGAAATTCTTTTTCTTCCTTTTAACACTGCCTAGGGAAGAACTGTTTTCATGTCTTAATATAGGATTTACTGCAGNGGCCCTCTGCTGGAGCCTTTCCAACAGTTCCATGTTCTTTCTATGCTGAGGACATAGATGTTGACATATCTTTGTACACTGTCAGTGCTGTAGTGAAATTCATTCCATCTTCATTATTTTAAAATTACACGTGGATACACAGTTTCTCGACCAATATCTCAGTGCTGCAAATTATACATGAATTAATCTGCCAGTACCTTAAGGGGGAAAAAAAAAATCAGTTCTGGTAGGGCTGGCTTCTTCTTCCATTGGAGTCAATGGGAATTTTGCCATTGACTTAAGTGGAAGTAGGATCGGGCCCTTAATGCTGTGTATTTATTTTATTTAGGCCAAAAGACACACAGACACAGAGAAGAGACTGTTTAATGGTTGCAGTTTTATTCAGTAAGCTTGCTGCTTGCTGGCAGTATGGTACCTCTAACAGAGCAAAATATTACAGCGTTAGGGATTGCTTTTGGCAGTATGTATATTATAGCATGAATCAAAACAGTTACAGTTATGTTTTCAAAGATGTGATGAAATTTTAGCTGCTAGACTGAGAGGCCAGTTGGAAACATTAGAGGCCTGCATGAGTCTTGTTGCGAAGTGGCTAGTTCTTAATTATTCTTTTATTATTACTCTTTATGAATTAAACTTATCTGGGTGACAGACAGGAAGGTGTATCTTGAGCCCTGGATTAATTTCCAGGGCTCTACCCTGGACACCCTGTGTGACCTTGAGCCAACCATTTAATATCTCTGTATTTCTGTGCTCTGTGTGTAAAACACAGACAACAATTTTTCCTTTCTTCTGTCCCCAGCCCTGCCTGCTTAGTCTGTAAGACCCTCAGGGAACAGATAGTCACTTACTGCATGTACCCTTCCTCCCAGATCAGGGTCTTGGCTTTGGCTATGGCCAGAATCTTTAAAATACCAAAATGATACTGCTCCTTTCAAGGAAATATTTCTTTTTACATGCATATATTGAGCTTTAAACTGATAATTTTTCCTTGGGATAAATCTATTGATGTTTGACTGAATTGCCCATCTACCATGAGAGTCTGCAGGGCTACAAGCCTCTGACTAATTTTCTTTTCATGGCTTGTGCTTTCTGCACTAACCTCTCCTCTACCTGGACAGGGTTGCTGTCAACTTCAAGTACCCTCAGGTAATGATTGTTCTGCATATATAAATGAACTGAACATGTGAAGTAACTTTAACGTATCTAGAACATTTGAGAACTGGTTTATATGTGTGAACTGAATTACGCATGTCCAGGGAGACTGGTTTATGCTCAACATTGGAGGGACCATATGTGAACATGTCAATGGCAAGGTGCCAACGTGCATACCACAGGGATCTGACACTGCACCAGCCTCAGTACTCGGGCACTGTTAATTTGTGGAGAAGTGTGAATCCAGCATGTCCAGGATGCATTGAATTTCCTGTGTCTGCATAACTCAGTTGTGTTTGAGCAGTAAGCCAGAGGCTGGTAACTGTCAAGTTTATAAAAGTGTTTGACAGCTCTAAACCTGATCTCTGATGTACCTTCACACTTCACTTCATATATGTATATGAAACACCTTAGTAAAATCAGTGAGGCATACTCATGCATAAAGTTTCACTTGTAGCTTGAGGTCAATAGGAGCTCGTGGGTGTGTTAGATTTGCTCTGAAAATGCTTCTGGGATAAACTGTCTAAGAGTTTTTAGGAAGGATAAGATGTCTTTTTCTCTGGCTCCTAAGCTGGGATCCTGACAAGACGGGTGGTGATTTACTTTGCTGTGCCAGGAGTGGTGATGTTCTGGGTATATGCTAAGGCACGGCTCTGCCTGCCAAAGGAAGGAGTATGCAAATTTAAAATTCCCTTGATGAATGGCAATGTTTCCATGACTTAGGCAATTTGGTTTCATTTTAGCCTTTCTGGAACCCAATTTGTTTTTTTGGATATGGCTCTAAATAATTTCTTCAAACACAGGTGTAGGGAAGAAAGTTAGATCTAGTATCACTGAAATAAAAATCCAGTTCCTACTAGAGCCTTTTGGGAATACTGAGGTCATAGTTGGTTACACTTTGGTTCATAGAAGAATGCGGCAGTCATTTTTATTACCCTCTCCATATCTCATGCTCTTACATCTGTTGGCAGAACTGGAAGGTCCCATTGTTTATTCCCAGGTCACTCAACTCGTTAATGTAGAAAATGAGAATCTTTTTTTTTAGGAGTCCATCTGCCTATAAACCAGGCATCACAGTCCTTAGGTCAGATGCCAGCTGGGGATAATGGAGAGAGCTCATACAGGTTCCAATTCAACCCAGGAGATTGGTACCAAAAAGAGAGGCAGTACAATATCCACAGGCTGCAGCACAATGGTTTTATTGATGTCTTTGAGCACTGTTCCTTCCATGGATTACTGACTTGATCTGGTGCAAAAGGCAATTTGCTTAATGTATTTCATAGGAAGAACAGAACCAGCCTTTCTTGGGGCAGAAAAAAAATCAATTCTTCCTATCTTTGGTGGTTTTCTTATCTCTGCATACATGCCAAGTGGGGACAGGATGAACACCATTGACTTACATGGCACAGATAACATTAAACAGAATGGAACCTGTGCTCAGAGATATTTCTGCTTGCTGTAAATTATTTCAGAGGGCTCAGAACAGCTTTGATAGTGCAAATGCTGCTTACATTCTGTGGTCCTACTGTGTCTTGAGGCCATGGATATAGATACATATAGTAGAGCTCAGTACCATACATACTAGATGTCAACGTGTCCAGTGTCCCCAAAAACACAAAAAATATAGGAAGAAAAGAATAATGATGGTGGTGTGTTTTTCTACCTAGAAAATGACGGTTCTTCAACTCCAATAGCACATCATTAAATCTTCATATGCCTTTGTTTCCTCATGGAGGCCTTCTACTGTCAAAATCCAGAGCTCACAGGCTTAGAATGGATGTCTGTATGAAGTGTTTTCAGTTGCACATGTTATGAGCAGAAATGTGTTTATTCATTCATTTTGCACATAGAAGTATTTTATTTTCTTAAAGAAGTGGTAGACATCTTCTAGCATTAGATTGTTCCCCAGGGCACAGGGTTGTTTTTGTCACTCAGTATGTCACACAACACAAGCTTAAAACTTTTTTCTCCTCTTTGGGGAGTTACAGTTCATGCTGCCTTTTCTAACAAAATAGGCTTAGCGGCCTTTAGCCCCAGTCTTTGAGGTTGCCAACTTTGTCAGAAAAAGAGGTTTGTACTTCAAATTGTGATAAGTACTGAACTTCCATAGAATCGCTTGCAAAATCTATGCCAGAAATATTCTTCTCTCAGTAAGTGCTAGAAGGCAAGTTACCATGCACACTGTAAAGAGAAATTAAGTTCCCCATGCTGAGACCTGCTGTGTGACTGACTGTGATCACTAGTACAGAAATTCACCAAAGTCACCTGATATTCCGTTTAGTCTGCAATCATTACCAATATTTGGCATGAGTCTTGTGAGCAGCCTTCATTTGCGCTAGTCAGCCTCACTAACAGTGCAGTCATTGTGCATCACCAAAATTTTACAAGTAATATAGCTGCCACTCTTTCGATGTCTCCTCTAGAGTGGAAAGTATGTTGCTGTAAAGTACTTTACACTAAGCCCATTTTCCCTGTCCTTATTTTATTCTTCGGTATTCAAAGATATGTCTGTATTCCTAAATAATTCTTTTCACTCTACAATGTTTGCACCTTTCAGGCATTTGTATACTTATGTCTCCATGTTTAAGAGTCCTGGCCCTACAGGCAAGATTTTCTGGTTTTGCTACAGAAATTCAGTGAAGCAAAACCTGGCAGCTTTGCACAGATCCGTACACGTACAGTACTGTAGCTCTTCTGTAGTGTAACTGTAGGTTATACCTTGTACAATATCATAGCTTTCACAGTAGCTTTCATTGCTTTTGGCATATTCATGTTCAATATTCTTCATAAACTATTTATCTAATCTACCAAGGAATACTTTGTGTAACGAACTACATTTTAGGCTGTATTTCTTCCTATAAATATGTCAAATATGCCACTTGTTTCTTTTTTAAATACTCACCCTCTATAAAATCATAAAATAAATTATGGTTATCAGTTTTCCTGGATTGTTTTTATTATCTTTAGAGATAAAACTAAGAGGGGAAGAAGGAAAAAGCCCTCTTTTATTCCAATAAAACATTTCCCCAAATTGCATTTAAGCACTCACTTGAAAAAAAACCCTGTGTTTCTGAAGGAAGCTCCCAGAAAGCATTGGAGAGCTTCTGAGCCCTCCAGCCCACTCATCTCAGTATGCATGGATTTCAGTGTCCATTTCCATTTTTCATGACATGCTGGGCGTCTGTCATCGCTGGACAAGATGGAATTATTAAATGTTCGCCCGTGTCATGGTGTTAGTGCGGGCATGTTTCAGCTGTGACAGGCTTACTACCTACAAAAGTTTTTATAGACACTGATGGAAAAAAAAGAATCTAGATTTAATTCTGACACTGTGCAACAAATGCTTTATCCATTCATCAAGTGAAACTCTCTTTCTGTTGTTTTTTTTTTTCGGTTGGTTGGGGTTTTTTTTATGCAGACAAGACTGTCCTACCCTCTGAAAAAACAAAACAAAACCAAAACCTATTCACAAAGGCATATCACATGGACAAATCCTCTCTGATGCCAGATACCTCTTTCTTATAGCAGCAATATCCTTTGGCACTCTTCCTGAATTGCAGAGCACAGCTCTGACTGGTACTGTATTCCAGGAACCCGTGAATCTTCNATTACTTGACCTTGGTTGTTCTAGTGATAAGGATAAGCAAGAGCCTCTCTGCACACCATCCCTTGGTATAATCAGGTCTTATCACTGTGAGAGTGAAGAGTTTTCTGAACAATCTGCTGCTAATTTCAGAGTTTAGTTAGTTAGAAGATGCCAAGTTAAAAAAGTAAAATTACTGAACAGAAAATTGGTTTTGTCTTACCTCAAACCAGGACACTTCTCTTCCAACTCTCTGAGATTGCAGTGAGTCTCCCAAATCAGCAGATAATTCAGCAGACACAGTGCACCAGGGCTGATAAGCTTGTGTGTTATACCAGATGAGCACTGATGAGAGACTGATTTCACTTGCGCGTGCCAATCTGTGTACAAGTTACTTGAACAGTACTGAACTACATTTCCACCTTTTCCAGGTCTGGGAGAAACCCCGGTGAACCCAGAGTCGCACCTATGTAGTTTTGGTGGAGCCAGGTTTTACAGAACGAATGCAGCATTTATGGTAATCACAAGTGTATGTTCATGAAAATAAAAACACCCAGCTGCCATCTTTCCCACTCCATGATACTTACCCCAGATTTGTTTTAATAAAGCATATGTGGAAGATCATTGTTGTTCAGTGAAGGGCTACAGACACAGATATAAATTTGATTTTAAATTGTATATAACTTCTAAACGTCATAAGGAGCTGTGAGAGGCAGGGTTCATTACCTCTCTTCATATACCTAGTCCCACATTCATCCCATTTATATACATGCAGGCACCAAAATTAACAGTGCAATTACTTCCTTCTTAAGAAGAAATCAAGCTCTCAAGACAGTGACGTAAGTTTCACATTCAGTTACACTTGAAGAAACAATTTCTACTATGTACATCACCCGGGACAAGTATGGTCCTAAATTAGGTACATGAATTAATGTGCTTAAAGTTCAGTACAATGGCTTTGTATCATAATAAACAATAAAGATACTTCAAGATTTTTCAGAGTAAGCAAGGAGTGCTACCAATCAAAATGTTAATCAGTTAATGTTTGATTTAAAAACAGAAATGAACATCAGATTATCTATAATATGGAGATTTTTATCACATTTTTTTCAAATATCCAACTCACATCAAGCTTATTGTTTCCTTAAAGTGCATCATTTGAAGATATTTTGATCAATGCACCTCATGTGATCTCATATTTTAAAGATTTCATAAGTTAATCTTCCTTAACTATGAAAATCCTTCTTAATTCTCAGTATAATGAAGAAATAATTCTCCTAACATATGACTCACCTCAGCTGTAACTCAGGTGGCACACAGATTATACTACGTCTCTTTGAAGTCTATAAACTCAAATATCAAATATCTCAGAAGAGAATTATCAAAACTTCTTTTTTTTTTTTAAAAAAAAAGAGGAAGATAAACTCACTTGCCATGTGTCCATTAAAGAACAAAATAAAATAAAATAAAAACAAAAACAAAAACAAACCTAAGGTAGAAAAAAAGTTGTGAAGAGTCTGATGCTAAGAAAGGCTGTAAATAGAAATCTGCAAATGTAATTAGATCGACAAATGTTGAAATGATGCATTTATACTCCATTTACTTTTAAAACGAACACTCCAGTGTTAACACCTCTGGCATACTAAGCCAATTTACACCCTTTACAATCTAATGCTTCATCAGGTTTGTATTAAATGGAAGTAAGTGTAGCATTTGACTCCTTAGAAACTGTCAAAATTAATTAAGTCTAGACCAGTATGCTGTCTTAAACTGTCTTATTCTCAAATGAATGTGGAAGACACTCCACCACAAATAGTTACGGAATAACTTGCCTGTGGAGACAAGATATTCTGAAACATCCGATGTAGCAAGGATGTAGTATGCTTTTCAATAGGACGGTTTATGTTCCATTTAAATTGGATACTATCGGGTGATTTTCTGCCCAGTCCTTTTATGGGTAACGCTGAGCTCTTGTTCTCCACAATATCTTGTGCCAATAAAGTTCACAGCCTGATTAAGCACCATTTGAAAAGGAATTTCCTTCTCTTACTTTTTGTTTTTCATTTAATGACCACTTGCCCTTCTGTTATTAAAAAGAATGAAAATAAGTATTTAACATAATTTCACTCTGAAGTTTGTTTATCATCATACCACTTCTCTTTGTCATATCTGCATTCCTTTTCTGAAGTTCAGTATTTCAGTCTTTTCACAGGGTCCTCTTTTCTGTCTGTGATCCTGATAATACATTTTGGATTTTCTGGATTATGAAAATTTATCTTCATTTTAAATAATTAGTTTTCACCCATGAATGTCTGAGTTAGATTAAATTATTACTTCATTTAAATTTTTACAAGTGAGAAGTAGCAAAAATGTTGTCTGCTACTTTGAATGGCAGGGATTAGCTAGGCTTCTGTAGAAAATCTATAGCATTCAGGGGTTATTTTTTTTTTTTACCAGTAGCATAAATTTAGTAACTGTCACGTTTGAAACTGACGCTTGCTGTAGACTTTTTAGGTAACCACGTCAACTAAGAATTACACATGCAATGCTGTCTCAGACAGCTGGTGGTCAAAATTACTGTCTCTTCTGAAGTTCATGAGGTTTTTGAGATGCATCAGATTATCTTTCATTTTTGAGTACCTAAGCACATATAAATCAAGTTTTCAAGTAAATAAAATATTTATTTTTATCATGTTTATAAGTCATTATCTTAAGTGATTCTCACAGTTCGTTATTCAATTATATAATCCAAGGCACTTCCAAGGAATGTGGAAGTATTGTCCGAGGATTCCCAAAGCTTTGCTGCCGTGTGAAGATGGTTCCTGCTGCAGGCAGTGTTTGCACACCCACACAGGCATGCTTGGATGCAGTTTTGTGGCACAGGAGTACTATTGTGTGATGCCAGCCACAACACATTGACTCTGTATACCCAACTTTGGGGCACTCTTTATTTGTGTTTAATATTTACACCAACAACTCAAACATTTTCATTTCCTCCTGGCCTAAGAGAACTGGCTGTTACTGTGGTTTTGAGGCTGTTTTCAACTTTTTTGTCCAGTATAAAATTTCCTTTTTCCACATCAGTGTTGCTCTCACTTTCAAATTAAATCATACTTTCCTTTTTGTAAATAACAAGAAGAAAATGATAATGAAGTGGAAAATGGGAAAAAAAGCATTGCTCATCCTGTCATTTTCCATGCTGTGGAAGCACGCTTTGCTTGCTCTATTTAATAACTGTGCTTTTCATCCTGACCTCCAGGGTGAAGAGCTGCATGGTGCTGCAGCAGTTTTGTCAGAGAGATGAGGACCCCAGAGGCCTCAGAGCTTCACAGAGGACATCCTCACCTAGTTGAAACTATGGTTATGGTTTTCCTGGAGGCACATACAGGTAAGGGCTAGGAAACTGAATTTTTTGTTACGAATGGTCTGACTAGCAGCACGTAGGCATGTTGGCAATGGGAAAGCCTGTGCTACCACTTGCATATGTTCAGCTACAACTTCAACCCTTAACGTTTTACTGGTGTTCTGGTTTAACAGCTCGATGCATGAATGTGGGCTTTTTCTCCTTCAGTACGGGAAAATGTCAACTGCGGGTCAGGGTTTTGGCAAACCCTACTTCTTACTTCTTGGGATCTTTCTCAGGAAGAGTTGCACCTGGAGCCATAGCTCTGCAAGATGGTACAGCACCTTCTTACTGGGACATTCATGTGTGGAGGAGGGAAGTGTGGAAAGGCTTAAGAGAACTTCCATCACAATGGTATGATTGGGTTGTCTGTAAACTGCAGGGGCACACTGTAATTAGGCTGGAAAGAGTTTAAATTGCTTCATCCAGACTCCCTTTTATATCTATTTTCTTTGCCTCCACCCGCCTTTTTCTGGGGTTTGTTTTTCTTGTTTCTTATGGCTAACTTTCCCACTCTGTGTTGGATTTCAGCCAAAGCATGTTTTTATAGGCTGGGAAGAACTTTTCCCATATTACAGACTGGCATCTAGTGGGTGCACGTTAGTTGCCATCCTAAGAGCACACAGGAAGCTTGGCTAGAGAGAGGGTGTAACTTTATCGGAAATTCTTTATTACAATCATACAGTTGACATTCATAAGAAGCTAAATGAGGTAGTTATAGTTAATGATGCTTCCTGTCCCTCATAAACATTTTGCCTCCCTTTATGTATAATGACTGTGTTTTTAATTTTTGTTTTAAATTGCTTTCTGACAGTTCTTGGCTATCAACTTTTATTTCATTTAATTATTTCAAAATTACAGCTGTCCATTTATTTCATCACCTCATGACTTTTGTTGCTGAAGCCAGTAATATACTGTTCCAGAAACCTCCTATTAGAGGTTATATCACTTCCTATAAAGATGCTCTTAAAATCTTGGCTTTCTGATGGCCTTTTGGAAGGCCTTTCGTAAGGCCTCTCGTATTTCTACCAAAACCGAATCTGTCACCTTGGCTTGCTGGGTTCCTCTTGACTTTTAATGAGCTAGAGCTTTTGTCCGATTGCTAAAACCCCAAAGTGAAGTGCAAGTGGTCTGCTTTGTATTCGGTCACCATTCTTTGACCCTTTGGATTTAAGCAACCCTGTGACAAGTTAAAACTTCCAAACAGCATAGCTCATGAGATCATCAGTACACAAAAACTGTCTACTCTGTCAAGAAGTTCACCAAAATGTTCACAGGAATATCAGAAAAAGCATTCTGTCTTATGCTGTTCCTCCACTGTGGAAAGAGACATTTCAAAAAGATTTAAAAATACTTTGACGTCTTTAGTCATTTACTGATGTTTCTGTTGTTGCCACTGGTTCTTTGTCCCAGGTTGAAAGGAGACATGAAGAAAAGCAATGAAACAAGATGCATGGGTTGGACACACGAAAGGCATTGAAAGCATTTTCTTTTACCAAAGGTGATAGCATTAAAACTATCAAGATTTCCATTGTCTACTCAGTGGATTTTTCCATTGTCTATACACTGGTATTATTTTTGTTAATGCTGCTATAAACGATGTGGATACAAAATTATCCCAGTGATATCTTTTTTTGTAAGGAACTAAATTGTGTGAGCAATAAGCTACAATGTTTTCAACTCAGATTTGCACAGCCTGATGTACATTTACAACTAGCAGGTTCTGTAAGAATTCTGCTGTTGTTTTCCATAGCACTTAGTTTTATGTCCCTAAGATCATTAACTTTATAACATGAATTCCATATGTTGAAAATGTTGGCAGAAAACACACTACCTTAAATCTGATAGAAAAAAATGTGATAGAGTTAATCTATAGACTTTTTTTTACTTTCATCTTCTACACGGAGGAAAAGTCCAATAGGCCTCAAGAGTGATTTTGCCAGACCCCATTTTTATTGCAAGTAATACTGCAGTTCCAGGGAACTAGTAAGTATTTCTAGGAAGTATTCATTACCAGTATCAAAGAAANTTTTTTTTTTTTTTTTAATCCCGAGGGATTTAGGTATTGATTCTATAAAGAAAAAAAAAACACCAGGATATCAGATATAATTAATGTACTGTTTCTGACAGCTGGTAATTTGCATGCTGTGGAACATCTTCAACCTATCACAGCATCCTTAGCTGTGTAAATGACTTTGTGGTCCTACGTAGTGTTTTGTCTAAAGAAAGTTTTTGACTGTTTCCCAGGTGTAAATCTTAACGATGGAAACTGTTGGTGCTTCTTACTTCTACCATTTATGTGGAAGAGCTCGTAAAAAAATTGGCAACTTTTGCACCTTGGATATTGCTTGTGACTTGATCTTTACGCACATGGCTCCATACACTGCTAGTACTATCGGTGTGTCAAATCAGGGGGAAAGGATGTCATGGGCTTTCAAGTATTCTCCTGCCAAAGTCAGCGTGTAGAAGACTATACTGAGGAACTGAGGAAAATACCTACTACAATGTCCAGAAAATGTAGTCTTACTCACCAATAAACTCATTGCCTCCTTTTCAGACCATTGGGGTGGGAAGTGAACAAACTTCCATGGAACTTCTGCCAGAGAATGGGTTATTGAACACTGTCCAAGGTAATGTTTGGTCTGTTCTGAGCTATAAAGGCGTGCCTGCCTTCACCATGGTTGCTTATCTCCTTTTCTCCTTTGCCTACATATAAATAGAGCTTTCCACAAACATGCAGGAGATAGAGCTGCACAGAAGACTGCACATGATTTTTGCTTCCGTTCTGGGATAAGAGGTCAGATGCCTACATCTTTTCTTGACTTTTTAAAAAAGCTATTTTTCTCCTATATTTCTATTTGTTTCTAGAAAGACCAACTTTATACTGTACCGATAATTCGAACAGCACAGGTTTTGAAAAACTGGAAAGACTTCACATGATATTAGGTCCATCTGTAAGTGGAAAATACATTGGTTTGTACTTTTTCAATGAATCACTTTTCTTAAGTAAAAAAGAAAAAAAATGTGCAAAGCGCAGATTTTGAGGTTTCTGAAACGCGCTGTGAAAATTTTGCACAGCCCTGTGTAATAGTAACTTTAACTTGACACAGCCCAGTTGTTCTGGTTCTTTATTTCAGGCTTCTTTATTACATGCACCTGTTTCAACTAACTCGTAGCTGTTTCTAAAACTCCTGATTGGCCTGCAGCCAGGAAGCACTGTGTGTTCCCACAGTTAATATGATCTAGGTCTTTAGAGGGTTCATGGGGATGTGTGTAATATGAAAGTCCAGACAGATAAAAGCTTTCCCCTTACTTCTGCTCAACAATAGCTTTGCCTGTTTACTTCTTCTGGTCTCACTACCAAAAATTTGGGAGAAGAGGTTGTTCTTTTAAAGCGTCTCCTGCATAGGCTGTGCTTCAAGTTCACAATGAGTTCAAGGGAGTTTTGCACGGTTTTGGATTTCATTACGACCAGTTCATGCAACTCTGGACTAATCCTGTCTGTCCAGTTCCATAGTAAAATATGTGGGCCTCTAATGACATCAACAAATAAAAATAACCAGCTAATTTAACAATAAGTACATTATGTGATTGAATGTAAATGTGGAGATGCATTTTCTGTTTGTACTTTCATGTTGGTTCTGGGTAAATTAGGTAAAGTAAAGCTTTTAGTAAGAAAATATGATATGGTCACCTTGTTTCTGGAAAAATGACCCTTTGTGTGAGAGTGCTCTGGGGCTGTAAAGTGAGTAATATGGTAACGAGCTCTCTTGGAGAAGGGTTTGCCCGTTGAGTTCCAAGAGACTCATTGTCCCCAACTGGTTACCGTATTTTTGTTTGCAATAGCCACGTGCAAAAATGTGCCTCCTTCTCCTGCAGCAACCAACAATTTCAGTATCTCCTAAAAATATGAAAAGGGCACAAACCTGTGTTAAATTAATTATTAATCTTCTTTCACACAATTTCATTTTTAACAGAAAACCATTAAGAATCCTTTTTTCGTCACTTCCTAGAACTATTTTTTTTTTTTTCCCCAAAGGGCACAAAGGACATATATTTTTGCATGTCTCAGGAATATTTTTCAGAAAACTCATCCCATTAGAAAGTAGCTGCTCACAATTCACATGATTTTTTTAGAGGATTTGCTCTTTGATATCTATGGAGATATCAATTAAGAGGAGCAGACAGACTTGAACTGAGGGCATGAAGGGAAGCACTTAACAGGGTATTTTTCCATTCTGCAGCACTGTGGTTGCATGAAAGCAGAATGTGATACTTGGTGAGATCAGAAAATCAGAACCTGAATCAATAATACTGCAGTTGTTTTGTGGAGGGTCAGTTTAAAGAAACAGCAGCAAAATGTGATTTAATGAAGTTAAAGGAGAAACACAACATTTTAGTTATGAGGAAAGTTTATTTTAATGTTATTCGGTGTACTTTAGTAATCATTTGGGAGAAAAACAAATAGATTCTCTCTAAGCATAAATACCAACACATTTCTAAATGCTATAAACCACTTAGGAAAAGAAGTAGATTTCTCTAAAGTCTATAAAATAAATTTGCTTGCTGATTTCTACAAGGAATGAGGTATGCACACAGCCAAAAATAAAGAGGGGTGGGCAGAGGAAGAGAGCGAAAATTTCTAGAAGTCAAATTAAATTTTATTTTTGCATTAAAAGATTTATTATCTAACTCCTTGACCACCTCTATGCAGAAATCAGGCTAGTGGGAAAGGAAAGAACTTCATTTTGAACTGCACAAGCAACCGACCTGAGATATGTCTGCCCACAATGCTGGAAAGATCTCATTCATTCGAGATACAAATGGCCTTCGACAGGAGAAGCCAGGTGCCTTCTCCAGCAATCTGTCCCACTCCTTTCTGTAGGTTACTCTCCGCTAGCCAAGATGGTGGAACAGAGTTTGCTTTACATCCCATTCTGATGACAGTTTACAATATTTTCGATTAGAAGCTGAGTTTTATATACTAAGAGTCTGAGAAGTGGAGTGACTGCTGTGTCCCATTTTGCCAGCTCTGGCTGAGACGACCAATAACAAACAGCTTCAGGGCAGAGCATCTTTTCAGTGAGTAACTGCTGTTTGAGGATTGGTTAGACCAGCCAAACCAGCCAGAGGACTACTACTAGTGGTCAGTGGTTTCTGCCCAAGATTTGCTGAGATTCTGGGACCTTAACCTTCGTTTCAGTCTGCTGGCAGGAATGTGTGCAGAGGACAGAATTTTCTGTCCCATCCCCCCCCAGCTGTCTTTCTACCCATGTGGTCGTTTCTCATGTTGTTACTTTCTGCCTTACCTGGGTGAAATAATCTCTCCTTGCACAGATTCCGTGTCTATTTAGTCCCAGTATTGCCGCACTCTTCCCCTCACTCAACCAATCCTTTTCTCTTTTTTCTTTTTCCCCTCAAGCCATTTTCATTTTTCACCAACAAGAGTTTCTTTTGTCAACACATCCTGGTTCTTATATGCCTTTGAGGATCTTGTGACACCTCTGGCTTGTATTTTTCTCAATTTCCTTCTGAGTCCCCCTGTCTCCATGGACCATTTCATGTACCTCAGTGTCATCATCTCCCCTTTATCTTTGTCACACCTTTCACACAGTCAGTCCCAGAACTTATTAAAACCGTCTTCTATATTTAAATCTTATTTTTTATCACTACCTTATGTGATAACTAGGTCTGAATAACCACATTTCTTTCCCCGGCTTCCAAATATAATCTCCGCTCAATCAGCTTGTTTTCACCACCAATGATACCTCTTCCCATCTGCTTCTGTGTTGTCTTTTGCAAAATCCATCTAAATTTTAAGTATGTTTATACCTACACATTGTTTGTGCATCAGCAAAGGAGACTTTTTGCTTTTGTTCTTAATGTCCTGAAATAGTCAAAAGTAGCTATTTCAGGGAAATCCAGATTCATCCTAGAAGTCCTGAACTGAAGACTGGATATTCTGGTAGTCTTCTTGGATCCTTCAGGCACAGAAACAGTGAAGGAATAGATTAGTGCTCCAAAGGTCCAAAATGTACACAGTTCACTCAATACCAGCAGCTGTGGGAAGATGAGATATGATTATCTGCTGAATTCTGGCTGTATCTAAAAGGCAAGTATTCTCCCACATGGTTGCATTTTGGATGGGTCCAGGTTTTAGTGATTTGTTTCAGTTCACAGCTATTTCAGATCTCCCAAAACNCTTAATGTCCTGAAATAGTCAAAAGTAGCTATTTCAGGGAAATCCAGATTCATCCTAGAAGTCCTGAACTGAAGACTGGATATTCTGGTAGTCTTCTTGGATCCTTCAGGCACAGAAACAGTGAAGGAATAGATTAGTGCTCCAAAGGTCCAAAATGTACACAGTTCACTCAATACCAGCAGCTGTGGGAAGATGAAATATGATTATCTGCTGAATTCTGGCTGTATCTAAAAGGCAAGTATTCTCCCACATGGTTGCATTTTGGATGGGTCCAGGTTTTAGCGATTTGTTTCAGTTCACAGCTATTTCAGATCTCCCGAAACTAAAAACAAACAAACAGACAAAAAAAATTGACCTGAAAAATTGTATTTTTTTGTATTTTTAGTAGCATATTATATGCCAGTGTACTTTGGCAGACAAGAGGGCAAACTGCATCCTGGGGTGCATCAAACACAGCATAAACAGCTGGTCAAAAGAAGTGGTTATGTGGCCTCATCTTGATTGCTGTGTGCAGTTCAGGGTCCCACAATTTAAAAAGGATGTTCAGGTCCTTGAATTCATTCAGAGCGGACTGGTGAAAGGGTTGGAAGGAATGTCCTGTGAGGAGTTACTCAGGACTATGGGTTTGTCTGGTTTGGAGAGAAGGATCACCCTTAAAAACTTGTTTATGATTTTCTCTGTATTTTAGGAGCGGGTCTTTTGCATGGGATGCTGAAAGAGTGCAAGTACTGCAGGCTCTTTTTTTCTCAGTATTTGAGAGCCTCATCTATTTGTTTCCTTGCTTGCCTATTTGTCATCTTCTAATGGATACTTCAGAAAAATACTTTAAAATTCAGTATTAGAAGGCTTCATACGGAAGGGAGATGTGGATGTTGCTCATTTGCATTTAGCCAAAAGCTATTGGGTATGGTTATCTCAGAGCTTATACAGAACTGCATGTCTTCAAAAACAAGTCACAGTGTTAAACCTGATACCTAAATATTTCTCCCTGTTCCTACATCAGTGGTGTATCTGGACCTGTAAGAGTTAAGAATTCAGAATTAAGAATCAATAAAGTATTAAGGATTAATATACCCTCCATCCATATGAAGAACTATACACTATTGTTGTTTCCTTTGCTTTCAGATGATTTTTAGCCTGTGTTATTTGAGATCAAAATATTATACGCATTCAACACTTGGAACAGGTAACATGAGACGATTAGATTGAAAACTATAGAAAATAATATTTACATAAAATGAAAAGTGTTTCCAGCAATACCAAGACATCAGAACTAAAGAAATACATTTTTAATTACAGTTTCATCTTACAATTTCATCTTTTTGTTGAGTTTTCAGGTGATTGTTTTGGTTTAATGCCTTATGATAATGATGAGGTACTCTCATGTTTTAAGGTATGAAGAAAAGGGGTTGTGTGAGCACAATGATCAATAATAAATTGCTAAAGTCTGTTCCAAAGGAGCTGAAGTATACAGTGGTTGGTGGACTAACATTAATAGCAATTTGTATTTAGAAAGTGCTGTTTCAGAAAATTGGGCAAACAGTTTACATACTAAATCTCCAGTGATTTATCAGCATAGGCTGTGATTCAATTAAATTTTCAGTTTTCCCATATTTCCTTAATTGCCTCTGGTCTCTATATTTTTCCTGTGGTTATTTCTCTCTCCCCTTCCTGTTTCCAGTTAACCCAAGAATGCAGCAAAATTTGCTGATAACTCAGTGTTCTTCAAGTTACCAAAGACAGGAAGATCCTGTGAAAAATTAAGGAGTTCTAATCACTCCAGTATAAGCAATATGGCTGCAAATTAAGTTTCGTAATAATAATAATAATAATAATAATAATAATAATAATAATAATAATAATAGAAAATAATAATAAAAAAATCTAACAATGTCCTGTCTGGAGAAGTAAACTATTGTTAAGACTCTTAAGTCTGTATGCATCCAGAAGAGTTGATGGTGCCCTAGTAGGCAGTGTATGAGCACAGTATGCAATGTCTGTTTGACACATACAAACATGGAGAAAAAAATGGGGTTGATATGATGAAAAATTGAAACAGAAAGAGTTTAGGAAATAAAATATTATGTACTGTTGAGCAGATTACTGCCCTGCAAATTCAGTTATTGCTAGGTGACCAAAAAGGGGTGCTGTCTGTTGTAAACTATATCTATGGTTCCAGTTACTGTTTCTAAGTGAGGTGGTGGGATGGTGATCTGGGGTGGGGTTTCTAATTGGTTTTTTTTATATATCAATGGTTTGAGATTTTTTATCCAATGACAGATTAAGGTAAAATAAAACATAAACGTTTTTATTAAAAGGAACTAGTGAAGGAACACTTCCCTTTAATTTTGTTTCCCCACAAAAGACTGTTCCAGGGTCAAACTCTTTCCTACAGGGTCCTTTTTCAACCCTATGACTTGTACATACCAGCTTTAGTAGAGAAGGATGTTCTCACATAAAATCCTGTTAGTTCATTTTCACAGCAGATCTGTTCAAACACCCCTGGCTGCAGATCTTTCCTCTTAGACATTTATTTGAACCACTGGAATATTATATATATGTCCATGCCTTCATGTATTTTTAAGACTCTTTTTGTGTATTCCATTTGGAAAATGTTGCCCAAATGTAGCGTCAGGATAAAGTCCTGTCTTCCAGGGAAAGGCTTGAAACACACTCTTTAACGCCTTGCTCAGTCCTTGCAATCCTCGATGGCTTTTGTGAATACCTTGTCTATCCACCGTCAATAGTCTAGACCCTAGATGTTAGGGTGCCTAATTCACTGGTCTGATTTCCATTCTGGATACTGAGTGACTAAGTTTTGGGCACACAGTATTCAGGACTTCTTACTGGATCACAGCTGTACTTCCATACAAGAAAAAAAAACCAAATAAACACAACTTTTACTGATTCTGAGTCTACAGATAATGAATTATACCTTCTCTTTATGCAGCTCAGCTTTCCTTTGCACTAGTAACAGTTCACAAAAAATGTGCAATTAAGCCTTCCTCTCACCTACTTCTACATAATCAATTTGCATAAGCTTTTGGGGTTTTTTTTCAACTAAAAAAATACCATGTATAGGTTTTATTAAAAACAGCAAGGTGCAGTGACCCTTCTGTTTGTGCAAACCTAGAATGTTATGCAGTAGAGAAAATCAGAAACAATACACCTCCTTCTGTCTCCAGCCCTCCGACATGCTCAGAGATCTCTGTGACATGGAGTATACATAATTAATCAACAACCACTCTCTGAGTACACTTTCAGCATGTTTGCCAATGGAAGTCTGCAACCTACTACTAAGCAATTTCTCATGGCAAGGTCAGGGATCAAATAACAGGCAGCTTAAATGATCCAGCAGACAGATTAGATAAAAAGTGGAAGACTTGCCCCAAAAGGACATGTTGCCTTTTCTCCCTGCATCTTTAGCTTTATTGATAAAACAGCTTCCTATTTTGTGAAGAAAAGGCTAATAAAGGCAGTATGATGAAAACTTTGGTGACATAATCATCTTTAGGGCAAAAGCTCTATCTGAAAAATAATTTAGGAATATCTTATTTTATTTAAAGGCAATGTATTGACTTTTTATATATCTGGTGTTTTGGTGATGTTTTTCATTTCTTTTAAACACATTTAATCTCTTTGATAACAAAACGTAGCCTTCAAAAATGTAAGTTCTATATCTAAATGTTATCCATAGTAGAAGGGTTATTTATCGAGATTTAAAGTGTATTTAGTCTAACTTGATGTCATTAACAGTAGCTGGTAGATTGGACTTCTAATGACCTTCTATGAGTTCCTTTATCAGTTGGTCCAGCTATACTTTTCTCTCAGCGCTAAGCTGGCAGGAGGATATGCTCCATTCACCACAGCCCATGGAGACCCCACACAAGAGCAGGGGAACAATGTGAGAAGGAAGAAGAAGAGAGAAACTCCTACATCCTGGCCATACTCACCACCATCCTGAGCCCTGTGACACTCAGGGTGGGTAGAGGAGCCTTGAGCGAAGGACTGAGTCATGGAGAGGGGGGAAGGAGAAGTGTTCATTTAATGTTTATCTTTGTTTTTCACTACCCAAATCCACTGTTGTTGGACCTTGCCACTGTGTGGCTGAACTTGTGGACAGTTGAGATTGCCCTCTCAGTAAAGAAAGATAAAGATAGCCCCCAGCTCCCTGCAGAACTGATGCTTGGGGTCTGCTCATTGGGAAGAAAAGAGCATTTGAAATGGAGTCTTGTCATAATGGAATCCATGCTGGAAGGCAGGCTATGAAATCTTGAGCCAAAACTTTTGTCACTTTCTGTAAGGTCCATATTTTCTCCACTTGGTTCATATACACAGTCAAGCACCAAGCTGGAGCAATGAAAAGTCCTATATACCAATACATAGGAAAATTAATAGGAACAGTGCCTAGTAAATGTTGCTTAGGGGAGGAAGTATAAAGAAACAAGACAATATGCAGTAATAGTGTTCCCCTTCTGCAGTTAACAAATTTCCTGAGTCAGAGGACAAGTGAGTAAAGCACCTGTCCTCTGCAACTTTGCCTAATTATTGCATCCAGTTGCACATTTGCCTCCTTGTCTTCCAACCAATTCCAGCAATGTGATATCTTT
>VXBW01005090.1:856980-905594 GCA_013400375.1 Thinocorus orbignyianus | reverse complement strand
AAAAAAAAGGAAGAAAATCAAGATGAAAACCTTGAATTTATTTTAATTTTTTGGCTACTATTTTATTGTTTGTTTCTTAGTTCTGTTACAGAAAATAATAAATAACTGATACCTGTACATTTTCCCTATTCTAAAGTAAAGAAACTGCTTAGTTTAGTTTCTGCTTAGATAAAACTTATTCCATGACTCTGATTATCCTTGCCATTCTTTTCTGTGCTTTTTCTAGTTTAACTATGGCACTTTTTTTGAGGGCAGTGATCAGAATTGAAAAAAATGGGGCTATGATGCTGGTTTATACCAGAGCATAAGGATGCTATTGTGGGGTTCTTTTTTAATTGTTTTCTAGCATTCAAAATGCATTTCTATACCTGCTTAGTATTTAACTATTTATTAAAAACTGTCTGTAATGATTCCAGTGTCTCTTTCCTGAGTGATAATAGCTAGTTGAAGTAGTAGTTAATTTTTCTTCTTCTACCCTTCTTTCTGCTTATTCAGATTGAATTTCACCTGCTGTTTTATTACCCAATCATCCCATTACCATGCTATCCTGCTACATTTCTGCTTGGTCAGCTTTGACTGTCCTCAACAGTTTTGTGTCATTGGCAGGCTCTGTCACCTGAGCATTTTCTCATTTTTTGTGTCAATCCTGAATATATTGAGTAAAACACATCACTGAGGGACCAACTAGTAGCCTTCTCTTGCTGTAGAAGTTGATCATGTATTTATATCAACTGCTTCCAAGTTCCTAAGTGGTTAGATACCTATCTGACAGAGGTCTGAGAGTCATGTGAAAGGTCTTTCAACTTTCTCATTACCAGTCTCCTGAAAACTCTGGAGGCTTCTCACCTTTTGTCTGGCAACAGTGACAATCTTGGGAGCATTTTTTAATCATGTGAATACCATTTTTAGCATGAGCACTGCCTTCATTGGCAGCTCTCAGGCAGAAAATCCCAGAAGGCATTCTGGAGACATGAGAAACAATCCCATTGTGTAGCTTACCAAAAGTATAAAGAAGAGAAGAAATCTAGGAATTTTAATGCACATACATGAACATGTGTGTTTGGTTTTAGCTGCTCGGGTTTTTCTCTTCAAAATATGTCTTATACTTTTGAGGCACTAAGTTAGTTGACTAAGTTAGTGACTGTTACCATATCTCATTCTCTTTGAATGTCTAAAAACAATGGAAAAACAACGTACCTTAAGTTTTTCACTGGGGACTGCTTTATTCCCTAGTGCAGGCAGTACATTAGAAACAGGAAAAAAGGGCTTTCAGTGCTGTCTGGACTACATCTAAACAAATTACAGTCACTTTTTTCAAGATACTGCAGCTTTAGCATATTACTGAAGTCAGAGTCTCTAATTTGTGGAAGCTGGCATGAGTAAGGATCTATCCTAGGACTTGTGGCATTCACCCCTCACAGAATCGGGCCCATAAGTATTAGTGAAAGATTTATTTTTGAACATTTAAAATTAAAGGCCCTGTCTTCCCAGAAAATTATCAGAGTAAACTATATTCTTCCCAGAATATACACATTGCAGATACAGACTTTCCTGAAAGGAAATATTCTACAATAATTATTACCTAAAGCATAATTCTGTGCTTTCTTGGAACAAGAGAGTGTTGGATAGAAACCAAATTATGTATTTAGATATTTTACATGCACAGCAAGGCTGACTTTTTTTGTTTATTTTAAATACATACATTTTTACTACTGCTGGGCACTAACTTGTGAGAAGGTAAGAACCTGCACTGGCTTTTATAAATTAATGAAATTTGGGACTGCTGAGCAATTTGCAGATTTGGATTCCAGTTATATAGGGTATTACATAGCCAACAACTGAGCTGAAAAGAGTTGTTTAGCTAAAAGACCGAGCTGAAAGAAAAGACTTGTTTAGAGTATGCCAAAGAGGTAAAACGAGGAGAGGCTTTTGGGAAGAGATTACGGATGGGTATAATTAGATGAAATATCAGGAAAACACTTTCTAATCGTGAGGATTATTAACCTACAGAACAGTGTCTCAAGGGAACCATTTCAGAGGCAGAGAATCTACTAGCTGAAATAAAAGACTTAGTCTTTGCCTTCCCTATAATTCATATTCCTTGCCTGTTCATAATGTGTTCTTTGCAGAAACTGTATTTGCTATTTTAAAAATATATATGTATTATAGATATAAAGAGCTAGATATATAGATGTAATGTGTATACAGATATCTATATATCCATAGAGATGATATAGATACAGATATAGATAGATATAGATAGCTATGTACTTTATATATGCACGCTAGTCTCTCTCCCCCCAATTCCCCTCCACTCCTTCAATAAATACAGCAACTACAACATTTAATCTTTGTTCACTGTGCCTCGGACAAGGTCAGTGCTGCTTGGGCTTGATCATGTGAATGTTCATTCACATGACTTTTCTTACTCTTAAACCTAGACCAATTGCTCCATGTTGAAATCATCAGTGTGTATGGAAGTAATGACTTCCATGACAATGACTATTAAGAGCACTGGGCTCTAACATGGAGACATGGCTTCACCAAGGGCAAATCTTGCCTGACAAACTTGACGGCCTTCTACGATACTATCACAAACTTGGTGGACAAAGGCAGAGCAATGGACGTCATCTACCTGGTCTTAAGCAAAACATTTGACATTGTCCCACATGACATCCTAGTCTCCAAATTGTAAAGTCATTGGTTCAATGGATTGACCACTTGATGAATAAGGAGCTGGCTGGCTGGCTGCACTCAAAGGGTTGTGGTCAACAGGTGACAACAGGTGTCCCTCAAGGGTCAGTATTGGGACCAAAACTGTTTAACATCTTTGTCAGAGNCCTGGAAGTGTTTAAGGCCAGGCTGGATGGAGCTTTGAGTAACCTGCTCTGGTGGGATGTGTCCCTGCCCGTGGCAGGGGGTTTGGAAATCGATAATCTTTAAAGTCCCTTCCAACTTTAAGCATTCTCTAATTCTATGGTAATATTGCATTTCATGCTTGGAAATGAAGGAATCTGGTGGCTCGGAACTGCAGTCAGCCATACTGTTGTATTGTTAGAACCATTACGGTCCTGGTTTTGTCCTGAGGCGGCTAACATCCTCCAACATGACTTTTGGACATATTTGAGAGTTAGCAGGCTCCCAGTAGGTGAGAGACTAAGTTCTAAGGAATAAGAGAGTTTAATAATATAACTGTGGGCTACTTCTTTCCAGGTAGCCTCAGAGTCAAAGAATGATCCTGGTACTTCCAATTTATTGGGTCACCTTTAATTTTGAAAAAGTCCAAAAAGTTTGTTTCATTTTCATACAGTCCTTGCATGTCAAACTGGAAATCCCTCTGCTATATACATGACCTCATTAAATCTTTAGCAATAATACACATTTTCTGATTCTTCGTTCCCTAGTATTTGTCTCCTCTCTGGTGCACATTCCATCTAATGCAATAACACATTCTTCAGGTGTGGGTACTGGATCAGGACTGAGTGTTGCAGTAATAGTTGTACAGGAGGTAATATGATCCCCTGACACCTACTTCATGTTTCCCTGCTCATAAATCCCGGAATCATTTTAGATTTTTTAGTCACAGAATACCAGCACTAGCTCAATGGGACTACTTTTTTTTTTCCCAATCATGGTCCTTTCTTAAATAACAGTGGCTGAAGTAATTCCTCATCCCTAAAGTGAGGTCTGAGTTGTTAGCTCTTACATTTCAAAATGCATATTATTTCTGCTTAACTTATCAAATGGTGCAGGTAAATCTCTCAGTGAACTGTATTGACATTTACCATTCTGCTGGGAATATTTTTGTCATGTACAAACTTCGTTAGCTATCTTTTAACTATTTTGTCTGAATTATTATAAAAATATTTTTTGTTGTATCATAGAATATATAATTTCTGTTGAGTCTCATTTAAAAAATTCTCAGTGATATTTATTACACTTGGATCTAATTGTAGAAGAAATTATGGGCAAATTTTCTTTTTCTGAGGGAACTGATTTTTTTAATCATATTTGCTTCAGAAAACTTCAACTTGCATAAATTATACAGCCAGTAATTAATGCTAATAGAAAAAGTAACATAAGAATCTTTCTTCCTGCATTTGATATGTCAGTTTTATCTATAATTTGATATATAAAATGTAGATCTGAATAACAACAGTATAATATATACTTCGTCAAGTCAGCTCACTGTTGGTGCAAGGTTTACGTTGCCTGGATCTCAAGCAACTTCTCTCCAGTAGTAAAACCAGACTGAAAATATGTGGCAGTTAAAGAACAGTCATGCCAACATATAGCTGTTCATAATGGGGACAAGCATTACAGCAACCAAGCAGGCTCGTCTTGGGAAAACTGAGACAGTCCAAAAATATTTTTCAGCATACCCTGAGGTCCCGTCACTATTTTGTTCGCAAAAATACTAGTGCTTTCTTCACACTGCTGAATTTTCGCAAACAATTGTGCTGACTATGTAGCATTCATTTGCAACAATATGAGAAATAAGATTATACTATCATACTATTATTCCTGTAACTATTGTTGTTATTATTGTTTTTATTATTAAGCAGGTAAATGTAAGTATAAAATTATACATATAAAAATGACATGATGAGGAAAAAAGTAATATATATATAAAATTGAAACTAACAGAAGACAGCCGTGCTTCAAACTTCACAGTCATTGCTAGCCATAAAAATTGGCAAAATAGCTATGGTGTTATTGATCCACTTACTGATGCAGATACAAACTTGCATGTGAATTTTGAAACCAGAATCTGTCCCCTTTCTTCATTCCTTAAATGATTTCTCTCTGTTCTTTTCCTCCGTCAATATGTAGACGTATCACATACTGCATACTGGAACTTCTGTAATATGCACATTCCTCTTAAGTGGATGTTACATTTCAGTAACTATTCCAAAACAAATTTATCCTTTTTTTTAAAAAAAAACCCAACTTTTACTTGGTGCCAAGTTGGATACAGATATTTTGCATGAAACATCCAAAAAACCCCCAAAATTACCAATTTTAGTGTTCATAATAATCCTCCAAGAACGCAAATAAAACAACAGAGAAAACAGGTTCCATAAACAGAACATTAAAAAATACAACCTCTTGCTGGAAGCGCCTATGAATGATTCATTTGGAACCTTACAGGGATTTTCACAGTACAATTACCATAGCTTTACTTTAAAGTTTAAGTAAGAAATTGTAGAAATGCCAAACTTGAGTACAAAACTTCTGTTCCTCATGGAGAAATAATTATTCACATTTACTATCTCTGTTCTCAAAAGAGGAAGAAATGAAAAGAAAAAAATTCCTTCCCTCCACACACACACACACAAAAATAAAAAAAAAAAAGCACCTTATGAGAAGTCCAAGGCAGAATGCCAAAGACAGCATTCAAAATTAGAGTGAGTTAAAATGAGAGGGACAGGATTTGTACAAGTAGAGACTTAGCAGTGTGACAGGTCACCCTACAGGCACATGTGCCGCTTTTCCCTCCCTTTTATTTTTTTCCCTCCTAAATATAGAAAAGAAATAAGGAAAGAAATTATGGTTTTGTGGGTTGAGTATTGACCTGGGTTTGGTTCCTGTTCTGCTTCCAGTCTTACTTTGAAGAAATCACTGAGGGTCAAACCACATTTGATGTTAATGCAGCACAGTCAATAAAGTCATGCTGCTTTAATCCTTCTGAAAATCCTGTTGGTAATATTTCTGTGCCTCAGTTCCTTGCTTGTGACATTATAGCTAATACTATTTCCTTTCTCCTGCCCTTTGTCAATCTTGCCTATTTACACAAAAAAAAAGCCCTGTGTATACTTAATTGTCTTAACAAATGCCTGTGAACACAGAAGGAGCTCTGGGTACTCTCTTGCCTGCACCGTAAAGCGATGGAGTGTGCTCAAGGACACAGGACAGTTTGTGCTCCAATTTCTAATGTTGCTAGAAAGCTGCTCTTGCTGTGTTTCTCCTGTTGCTGGAAGTGCTTGCTTAAGCTGGCACGTATGCAGGAATACACTACAGCTTCACTATCTGTTGAGCAGATAGATCCTCAATCCAAAAAGGTATGGAAGCTTTGTAGATGTTTTCTTTCCTTCCTGTATGCCATGGTTCAGGTTCAGTGTCTAGCTAATCAGTACAGCCATGATTTGCAAATCTGAGGGTGGTTTGAGGTACCTTGCTCCCTCCTTGGCCTCTACAGACCCTTATTTGGGTTTATAGATAACCACCGTGCCGTTCTAGAACCTGTATTTCTTTTGTTACATTGTGATTTGGCAGCCAGGGATTTTGTCATTGCTTTTCTTCACTGAAGTACTATCTGATAATGCACAAACCAAATTATTTAGTGTGAAATTTCCACCCTGTCTTAGTACTTCTAGTTTCTTGAATTCTGAGTGGATGCACCAAGGGAACAGTCTCACCACAATTTTTTTCTTTTCTTTTTTTTTTTTTTTTTTTTTCCCCTGTGGCTAGGAAGTAGATATGCAAAAGTAATGGAAATGAGCTGGAGTTTTATTCAGAAAGTTTCATTAATGTATCTTCTCTCACTTCCAGGAGAGCAAATATCACTCTCACTAGGCAGGACTGTCGAAGACTAAAAGTGTAGAATCATATTCAAAGTGTACACACAGGACCTGAATATTCTTCCTTAGATAAAATTCTTTACAGTTTTTCTAAAATGTAAGGGAACAGAGAGAATGTTTTCTTCAGATCTAATTACATTAGATATCAGAAAAATTTCTCTTGTAAAAAATAAAGATTTTGCAGCAGCCAATCTAGGTGGGTTTTTTTCTTTGTTTGCATGTTTGTTTTAATGTGATGACTTAGAAGCTCCTCATCTAGAGAAGGAACAGTGATACCTAAACTTAGTCTTCTAAAAAGTGACAAATAAAGATATGGAGAAAAGCAAATCTCTGTTCATCAGAAAAGCTATAGCCTGTACTGCACCACAGTAGTCAGCTGTGCCAGTAATTTTGACATTCCTTTGCAAATTAGCTAGGCTTTGTGAGTACAGGTCTACTTTACTGCACAGGGGGGCTTTCAGCTCTTGGAATCTGGCAGGGGTTCAAGATCAAAGTGTTGCTTTGAACCCACTTGTTAGCCATGCAAAATAAACACAATTCACCTTGCAATAAAAAGCATCAGTGAGGAAAAAAAAAAAAAAAGGAAAAAAAAAGAAAAGAACATTTTTAAAAACCCTTCAAATGCAAATCCAATACTTACACTGTTGCTGCTAAGTTAGAACAAGGAGAAAAGTTATTAAAATGTAAAAAATTATCTACAAGTAAAAGCCGCCTGCAAACAGGAAGAATTCACTACTTTTATTTATTTTTTTCCGTTATCATAATTGCAGACAATGCTTTAGAGCACAGAGAGCATCCTGATGTTGCCATAAAAAGTTCCCTGGCTAATTATTTGCCAGTACAACTGTTCACTTCCTGTGGTGGATTTATGCTAAATCCTGTTATTAGTCTTGCTCTGCAATTGCCATTGTCTGTGACTGGAAGCAAGGCTCAAAGGCTACAGTCAGCCTTTTATTACAAAACATGTGAATGGAGATTTGACCCAGTGTTCGACCACTTCCCCTTTTGGTTTTATGTAAGCTGCTGAGCCTTTCCCTATAAATCACTATGTTGAAATGAACTTTTACTCTTTTTTCTTCTCATCTTGCAGCCCTGTAGAGTTTGGGGTTTGGGTCGGGGTTTTTGTTATTTTTGGTTTGTTTGGGTTTTTTTTTTTCCCAATAAGGCATCTTCTTTCTTCCTTTCTTATTCTTCTTGGTTTTCCTTTCTTTTAGAAGAATTGTTTTTGAAAACCCTTTAAATATAAACTATCACCAAAGTCTCCTACATCACGAGAAACATAAAAAAAATGCTTGAAATCCTGAGAATAGTGCAATCACTAAATTCTTGTGTTTAAAAACCAGCAGATACCCACAACCCAAATACACTTTGTCTAAAGCATAATTTAAAAAATAGCTTACTAACAAGCAAAACTTAAAACTAATTTCTGTACAAATGAAGAACTTCCTATCATATGCAAACTGACCATGTATTTCTCTGAAGTATTTTAAACTTTATGCATTAAGGCAAAATTTGGCATATTTTTTTATTGGTCAATAAAAGCTTGCTCATGTAAATATAGAGAGACACAGGGATGAAAAACTATCTCTAAGACTGAAATACTTCTGAGACATTTAGTCATTACAGACAGAGGGTCCTGCAGTCATTGGACAGAAAAAAATTCTCATTAAAGTGATAGAGCCAAACACTCAGTAAAGGCAAAAGGAGATTTACTTGAATAGTTATGTCCAAGCTAGGTACCTGTTTTTGTTGGCACTTGAGTCACATACCTGTTGTTCTTTTTAATTTAAATTTAAATTAAATTATTTAAATTAAATAAGCTCTTGGAACTAAAGCTTATTATTAAAGTATTATTTGTAATCTTTTTCCTCTCATACCAATATAAATTGGAATACTTGAACTTAAACTAGCATGGCTCAAAATCCCTTTTTCTCTAGTTAAATTCACTGAGATTTGCCACTGACTGCAAGAAAAGTAAAACCGAGGTGGATACAAGTAGTTCTCAGACCACTTCCTTTCACGTTTTCAAGGTAGAAAAAGAAATATTACAATGATATCTAAAATATTTTTGTACCGATCTGATAACTGGTTGCTAACAAATAATAGTGTACAGTTTCTCAAAAAAACCCAAAACCTAGTCATAACTATCTAGTGGAAAACCATTCATAGTTGGCAATTATGTATGTCAGAATGGAAAAAGCGGCAGCCTACAAGCACCTCCCTCTGATTTATTGCCTCTACCAAGTGTAGAGAGATCTATGTCTGTTGTTTAGAGAAAGTGAGACTGAAGAGTAGCCAAAACAGCTTCGTTTTTTCAGCTCCAAAGTCTGAAGTGCCTTGTCCACAGTCATACTAAATACAACACTTTTATGAAAGCTGCAGGATGAACTCATCTGTATTTGTTCACACGGATGACCATTACATCTGCCTCTAGACGGGAGACTAGCTCATATTCACCCTCCAAACTTAAAACACACTGGGAGCAGAGAGATCAAACCACTAAGGTGGTGTTCAAGAGGAGTGTATTAATAGTTGGCTACTACTTGGATTAACAGTTAATTTGTCATGTTAATCCACTTATGCATCCTGTTGAGGCAGATCTTGTCTTCCCTGACCCAAGCCTAAAAAGCTGGGATTTGCTCAGTAGCATGCCTCAGGCAGCAGGATAGTTTCCTTTCTTTATTTTTTTTTTTCCTCCTCCAGTGCCACAAAGGAGTAGTGACAATGCGGTGGCTATTGCCACCACAATAACATCCCCACATGTTTTGCTGTGGGCAAAACCCACTTCCCAACGGAAAGAGAAGCAGGATTTTTCCCTGTGTAGCTTATGATTTTAAGCTGGTTATGTTTTAATGTTTTTATTTTTAAAAAACTTTTTTGAATTGTTTCAACCCCTGTTCTGTTAGTAAAGCATCTTTTACAGACAGTTTTTCAGTTATTTCTTAAGAAACAATGCCTCAAATAATGAAGTATATTGTGTAAACTGCTGGTTTAATTTGAGGAGAATGTATTTAAGGAGAATGTTTTACATATGACCTTTCTGAGAAAGTCACAATTTCTTCGTGTAATCTGAAGCGCCCATCATAATTTCTATAGACTTTGTTGACATCTCCTGCTGAGCATAGAGCTGATCAGCTTCTGACTTCCTGGGAAAAAGCTCCACTAACAAGGCTGCCCCTATTCCTTCATGTTAGCAAATGTTTCTGCCTTCTGGGCTGAATCCTCCTCGCACTGAAGACAGTGGCAACTTGCTCTGTTGTTGTGTCAGTGGGATGAGGATCAACGTGTCTTTGTCTATCGGAAGCTTACAAAGAGCCTGCATCTCCCAATTCCCAAGGCAATCTGACAATTTGGTAAACCTGACAGATTTGCTTTGCTACCACGACCACAAAATTCAACATTTATTTATGGAAAACATTAGTTTGTATATTTTAGGTGAAAAAGGGATGTCAGTCCTTTGTGAAATGTGAGGGTTAATTCCTAACTAACAATATATGACCTGTAATTGTAATCAATTTATTAAATGCAGAATGTGCTGATTTTTAGTGTGTGCAGACAGTGAGGAAAAGCACCCACTCACAAGTCTATTAATTCTACACAATTTATTCCTTCCTGGGATTTAGAGTTTTGTTTTGCAAATTAAATGTGACTATTTACAATGCTATTAAAAACAAAACGAGTAGCGATTTACTATGAAATTATTCAGAAACTTCATCATGTTTTCACCAGTAAGAAGACCACATATAATAAAAGCTATTAAAAAATCAACATTCGTCCATAGTTATTACACAGTAGGTATCTCCAAATATTTTGAAAGAAGTGTTGTACAGCACCAAGTGGTAATTGTTGACAAATGTTAGTTTCTATAAGAAACTTGGAAGAAGGAATTTACAATGGATGGTTTGTTTGGGTATTTTTACATTATCGTTTATATTTCCTATGAAAGAAAACATTACTTTTGGATTTCTTTTCCTTCTTCACTACTTATTTTTAAATTTAATTGAAAGAAAAATAATAATAATAAAAAAAAACCTCTATTGATTGTAGTTCAAGTGGTAGGGAGCTGTTTTAGGAGGCACAGTAAAAAAACTCCAAAACTAACAGGCTCCTTTGGGACCTGGGGTTGTTCTGGCTAAAGAAGACTCAGGGGAGCCCTTATGGCTCTCTATAACCACCTGAAAGGAGGTTGTAGAGAGACAGGGGTCAGTGTCTTCTCCCAAGTAACAGGCAATAGGACAAGAGGAAATGGCCTCAAGTTGCACCAGGGAATGTTCAGATTGGATATCAGGAAAAATGTTTACACTGAAAGGGTTCTTAAGCATTGGAATGGGCTGCCCAGGGAGGTGGTTGAGGCACCATTCCTGGAGGTATTCAAAAGACGGGCTGACATAGTGCTTAGTGGCATGGTTCAGTGATGAGTTCATTTTTTATCAGTTAGGTTGATGGTTGGACTAGATGATCTTAGAGGTCCCTTCCAACCTAGACAATTCTATGATTTTATGTTTCTATGAAATTTGTAAAGTGTATAATTTTACTCTGGAAGCTGTAGGAGATAAAAAATGACATAAATTCTCCTCTCATAACTCGTGAGGGAGAAAAGAAAGAAACATATCAATAACTACTACATAGAGAAGGATGATGGAAGCAGCTCCTATTGGGTGAAGTGCGATGGTCTGAATAAGATTGTCTCTTCTAAAAATAAAGGTGTTTCTCCTGCTGCTGATGCACCAAGATGTGAAAGAGAAAAGTAAAAATTCCTGGGCTGTTATACACTGTGCAGTTCTCCTACATCTTGCATGAACTACTTGTTTCCATCAGAGGAGACTATCAAGTCTAAGTTACCCATACGGAAAGATGGCCCTATAACAAAACCAGGAGTCAATCAGACCAAAAAGCTGATCTGTGCACTATTTAGACAATACGAAGTCATGGAAAGCTATTCCTAGAAACACGAGCAGGTACTAGGGCTGTGGGGAACCTGCCTGAAAAAGATGTCAAAGTAACTCAAATTAGCACTGGATGCACGACTGATTTGCTGCTGAAGTGAATCACCATTATAGTGTTTTTACCTTAAAACAAATCAAATGCCAGAGACAGCAAAGGAAAACGTTTCCTAAATGATATAGATTTCCTTTCAGAAAAAGTGTGTATGCTGATATTCTTTCATATAAAATTAGTGAGGGAGTAGGATAATAAAGCATTTTGCATCAATATTGAAGTCAAATAAGGTGTCAGCTGATAACAAAAAAAAAAAAAATTGAGCCTTCAAAATGGCTGAAGTGATTTCATGTACTTGAAAAAATGAGTACTGCAGTAGGACATCCCAATAGAATATTACAATAGAAAGACCAACAACTAAAAGGAAGAGCAGTTGACATATCAATACTTTTAATGGGAACCTTGTCAAAGCAAAAGAAAATATAAACCTACAGAAATTAGTGATATTTGGAAATATATTTTCCACAAAGTTAGTCATTGTTTTCTATAAGAACATTTCTATCGATAGGACAGTTTGCAGTGTATTTTCCATGTAATTTTATCTCCTGTATCTCTTTGCTGGGCTGTGTCTCACTAGTCTTTACAATCAAGCCCTTGGTATAGCTTCATGTCTTCCATGATGTTGCAGGTGCAAATAATCAAAGTCCTCAACCTCTTCATTCTTTCCTTTTGAGCTTTCAAGTTCATGATGACTGTATCGTGTTATCTTCCAGGCTGACAGATTTTAGACTGAAATTAAGATTACTGAAGCATAGATATCCTCATCTTGGCATCTTAAAGTTTTGGGTCAATGGACAAAAAAAAGATGTCACATGATTCTGTGATTTTTCTCATCCCAAAACAGATGTCTAAAATAAGTGAGATTAATCAAGTCTTAAAACAGCTTGTTTCCCTCTGTGTACTATAAAGGGAGCCTGGGCAGCTAATTCTGATATACACATGACAATATTTGTTTCAGTGGATGCCACTCTTGAGACAGTGAGTTTGATATACATTTGGACCATATTTCCAAAGCCATAGAGGGTTCGGTAGCTTCCATTGTTTACTGTATTCCATTGAGAACACTGGAAAGTGTTAAAAACGTCTTTGCATCACAAGATATGTTTACAGTATATATTATGAGCACGCATGAGTAAGGTCTGCTTGTGTTCCAAGCTGTAAAAAGCCACGTGACAGAGGTAGACCGTTGCCAAACCCCAGCTAATACACCCTGGAAAGGTTTCCTAATTTAATTCCTGAACCGAATGATTTCTGCTAGAGGAAAAAAGAAATAGACTTTATGTACTTGAAAATAAGAATAGGATTTGGTATTTTCTTCCCATTTCTGTTTTTCAACAATGTTCTAGTTCTTAGTAGCTCAATTAGGATACTTATATTGTTTCATAATTGATTTAATGAGGAGGATGATTTAAATGCAATATGTTGAGACAAATAATTAACTACTGTGGGTTTTTTGGAACAATGATTAATGATGCTGTCCTAGATCCAAATACATGTTCACAATGATGCATTCATAGGGATGTGACAGGTGATAATAAATGTGTTAACATTCAACTATTGTACTCTAGTATGATCCAAGCAGGATTTCCTCTTATTACCTAGTTTACAATAAACTTTACTACAAAGCTGAAATAAGATTGTTCAGTGATTTGTAGACTGCTGTAATTTTTGTTGTCTTGAAACCCATAATTTTATAAATTCCATTTTCCACCAAAATGAGCTTTGAGCTAATGTACTGTCAGAGAGCTAAAAGGAGATTTGCCCTGAAGGTCCTTAGTTGCAGGAATGGCACAATATGCATTTGTTAGGCTAACTTTGAAAGTATTTAATGCTCCTTGTCACACAACATAGATAATTACTAATACTGTACTCAGTGGAGCCTCTTCCTGTCTTCTGCCTAAAGTCAGTGTTTTCAAGCTTTGCATGGGAGAATTTGAATTACAAGGGAGCCAGTGTGTTATCTTGGTTGGATCAGTGGCTCTCACTTGTCTTGACTTGAGGAAAATCTCTTAAATTGATTTGAGGAAGACATAGTGATCCAGCACAAGTAAAATCTTCCAAGAAGTCATTGGGAGTTTTCTTGTTTCAGAGCTGCATCAGTAGATCCAGGACAAAGTTTTGAGGCTGATCTGAATGGAAGGAGACAGGAGATAAGGGTGGTTGTGTTGGCTAGGAAGGGCAGAAAGTATGGAGAATAAAATACAGATACAGAAGAATCTACTTAATATCCAGTTCCTGTAAACACAGGGATGACTCTGTTATCTAAGTAAGCAATTACATTGATAAATAAAGTGTGCAGTTTATGAAACTGCAAACTGCTGATAGATTTCCTTAGAATTCAAAAGAGGTCAGTTCAAAAATCTTCTTGTTAATTAGTACGTGATGATTTATCTCACTCCCTGTAGGTTTGATTTTCACAGTAAATTAGTTTTCCCTTTTCATTTATTAACATATCTACATACTATTTAACTATATATGCTCATAGAAAATTCGTGCATATTTGGGGAACAGGCTCAGGGCCCAGCTTTTTAAAGAATGCACAATACCCATGTGACTACCGTTGAATTGTATAATAATGCCTATATACTTTAAAGACTTGCACCGTAGCCAAAACATGTCTGCTTGCATTCCTCATTTCACTTAAGTGGGTTTTCTTATGAAAAGGTTTTGTTTGTATTCCTGCAGTTGGTAAAAAAGGAGCTGAATGCCAAAAAAAAGCCCCTAAAACTCAGTGGAAAAGGTCCTGAAAAGACCACTGCCACCTGTTTTAGTTCAGATATTAAACTAATGTTTAAAATACTTAACAAGCCTCTAGAATTTAATATCACCAGTTCGCAGCTCAGGAGCTTGTGATTCTGAAGGGGAAGCCTCTTTGCGCATGCAAGGGGAAAAGAGAAAACTGCACAGAGTAACCATTTAAAGAACCAACGTGCAAAAGTGATATTCTATGTCTTCATACAGGAATTCTGTATAGTCGAACTAAAGCAATATCATCCACCAGAATTTACTTAATTTATTTACTTGCTACTGTAAAATTCCCGGTGCAGTTCTTGTTGGATTTCCTCAGGAATGTAGAGTTCAAATATACTGGAGAAGCACAAATGCAGTCTTAAGTAACTTCAGTCAGTTTGCTCAGGATTTTTGAAAGCAAGTTTAGTCAGTCATTTTTTTTTCTACAACTCTAAAACCTGCTGATTTCAGTTTAGCTATGTTAAATTTTTGCATTCCTCCCCTGAAATCTCTCATACACATCACAATCACTGTAAATGTTTTCACATTGAAATTGAAGATGTAAATGAAGTACTGCGGTTGCTGTCTGGTTTTAGTTACAATGTCTGTTTGTTGACATCTCACATGAAGGCCTGCTGTGTCTCTGGCTCTGTCTACTTCATTTCCCCTCTAATTAGGCTTTGCCCTCAATTAAGTTAATGATGCAACTTTTCCTATAGATCATTTGCCCCTTCAATCAATTAGCAGAATATGAAGGGTGCATCCCTCTTTGGCTTTGGATTTGTTTGCCTCGGGGCAGACTGTTCAGTTCACAGAAGTACTTAGGCAAAGCGAGCTGTTTGCTCTGAA
Organism: Thinocorus orbignyianus; assembly: GCA_013400375.1. Classification (NCBI taxonomy): domain Eukaryota; kingdom Metazoa; phylum Chordata; class Aves; order Ciconiiformes; family Thinocoridae; genus Thinocorus; species Thinocorus orbignyianus. Next base: position 890,436 of record VXBW01005090.1, on the reverse strand, counting down.
AGGTACAACCTGACTAAATTAGGGCTCATGGAAGCATGATCTTAAAAAACCCCCAAAGCTAAAACCTAGAAAAACCTTATTTATTTACTTGAAAATATAGAAATAGTTATAGCAATCTGGAGACCAGAGAAATTACAGAAATGCAGAAGATATTACTTGGTAAACATCTTTTTGAGTGCCAAGCCATCATGCCAGAACCAGTAAGACTAAGCAGTGGCTCCCCACATGCCGGGTTTTCTAGATTCCTACCTTCCCTGTGCCCCATCACAGATTCCTGTTATCTTCCCTTTCTTGAGTCCTCGTTGACCTCCTCCCCAACTGAAACAGCCTACATGGCCAAACTTACCCCTGCAGAAAGCCATCCTCAATGTCCTGTGCTACCACCCAGTGAGCTGGGTTTGTGACCACTTGCACCCATCAGATTTCCTGACATCAGTATCAGTCCACCCATGGCATGCTGTAAACCCATCTTGTTATCCTAACACACTTGTGCACTCATTGCTCTTACTTGCTCTCCAGTGTACCTCTAAATGAAGCCTATCTCATGTTTATCCCTCCATACTCCCACTTCTCTAAATCCCACCAAAAAATATTTGACTCTGCCTTGGTTCTCCCCCCATCATAACCATGCCCTTTATTACTGTTTTCCCACCTCATTTCTCCTCCTTTCTTCTCCCTGACTTATTTGCCTAAAACACTACTGTGAAGTAGTTGTACATGTTATTCAATCATGCTTTCCATTTCTACTATATCTTTTGCCACATATCTCATTTCCAAATTTCGTTTTTCTTCTTAAAGAAGCAAAACAAGACCTATATCCCCTCCTTTGATGTATAAACGCCATATATCAGCACTTATTTCTTCTTAGTCCCAGTCTATTTGCTTCATTGATTTAGCTGTGGTGATAAAAGAAGGAGTGATTTTTACCTTCAGGTAACCAGCAAGCAGGAGCTATCCTGAGGTGAGAACAAAGTAAAGATCAAAGCCTGTTAGTTTTACCACAAGGTAGACTTGCTGAGGTCATCCCTACACCTTGGCCAGGAGCTGACCTCAGCAAGTTTACCTGGTGGTAAAATGACAGAGCTTGCTCTTCGCTGTGCCTTTATACAGGAAGCTACTGTGCCTTTTAATTATTTGGGGTAAAAAAATGCCTATTTTCAATAAGCAAAGGAAGCCTTTCTCTCCTTCACTTTTTCTTATCCACATCTCTTAAACTGCATATGACAGCATTCTCCTTACTCATAAAGAACTCTTTTATTTATAAATAATCCTCTTTCTAAAATGAGGTAACTACTTTTTTCTAATGAACCTTAGTTTCCTATTCTCAACTGCTGACCTCCAGTTTGTTTGAAATCGTTGACTGGTTTAGAAGACAATCTTTGTGTGACGTGATCTGCCTTGGTCTGTTCTTGTTCACATCTATACATATAATCCCCCTTGGTCCTTTGGGCAAAGAAGAAAAGTGGTGTTTACTTAGCAGACTCTCTTACTTTTGGTACTCGTTAAAAATAGGATGATAACTTCCTAATGCCTGGTACAAAATATTTCTCTTTTAAAAGAACCCAAGAACTTGTAGTTACAATGGGAACGTGGTGTACATGTACTGAAGAATCTTCAAATATCAAGATCCCACCAAGGCAGCTCTGGTGAGGCAAACCTGGCAGCAAAAAGGAAGGCTCTAGCCTTCAAAATGCTGGGGTCCATCCCAACCATAACTTTATAATACTGAGGAAAATCTTCCTGAGTCTTATTTCACCCTTGTGTTAGGTGTTAGCAATGTATATGCTAGCACCAAGCACAGAAGCGCAGCATTCTGAAGCAGGAAGCATCCTCCATCTGCCCAAAAGACCTCAGCAGGATGTCCCCCCAGGTAAAAAGCATCATGATTTCCACTGGACAAGAATATTTTATACTGTCACATGGCAGTCATGCTCTGTGTTTGATTGTATAGCCTTAACATGAAGAAAGAACCTTGGACTGTATTTCAGAATAATGAATCAAAAATGCAGTTTTATAATATCTACATTATCCAACTTCCCTCACACCTTTGTACCCTCCCTGGACATACGTGTATCCATCTTCCAAGTCTGAGCATTATGTAAATGGCTCGCTTTAAGTGCTCAAATGACATTCTGAACCTCCAATACTGTGTAAGTACGTAAATCTAAATTATGTCCATTTTCCTAAGTGGGGAATAAGAATAGAACATAGGAGGTAACTTATCTGAGGCCATGGGGCAGATTGCCATCAGTACCAGAACGAGCCCCAGACTTTTTGTTGCATGCCTGTATCCAATCCCTCCTGCAAGTCGTATGTGAGAATTATTTCAAATACATTAACTCTTCAACATGTTAACTGATTTCAATTTAGAAATATGATAAAACTGTTTTTTCCCTTTTTTTTTATGAAGGGTATTAGAAGTATTCTTGAGGGTCAGTACGTACCTTCTTAAGTAGCTTTACATAACATGAAGGTTGATTTCTCTGAACTGATTAGTCTTATTCACTTACCACTTTTGCAGTGCTTATTTCAGTATACTCCCAAGCATACAATGTATGTGCAAAGTTCATTTTGATATAAAAGAACATTCTTCCAGTGGTAAGAGTGTTATCGCTCTGTTGGTTTAAATCTAATTTGCACGTCATGAGACAAGCAAAGGAAGACAATATTTTACCATATTTTGAATAATCTGATAGCCAGAAACTTTTCCCGGATGAATAAGAAAGAGATCATTTGTTTATTTAATATATGTAGTTAAACAAGGTCATTTTTATAAAGCAAGGGTATCTTAAAATGATACCAAACGTGTACTATTCATTCCTATCACAGTTCATACTATAGCCTTACAAAGAATGACAGAGACGTGTTCTTAACTCATAACTTTTGTAAGTCACAGATTTCCTAAGGAAAACTGAATAAAATTCAGGACAATGTAAAACTGGATGTCTTGAATCAGCAGTTCAAGGGGAACTAGAGATAAAACACAACTGAAAGTGAGATTGGAAGTATCATGCAACATATATTTGATATACCATGTCCTTGGAAACACAGCATTTTAATGAACAGATGTTTACCAGTTCAGCCACTAGCTGTCTTAGTAAGTTTGGTAAACACCAAAGACAATCACAGAAACCAAGTCTGAGTTGGGTTTTTTTAGGCTCTCTATGTCTACAAAGGGGAGTGAAGGGTGTCTTCAAAGGGTGGATCATCCCTTCTTAAGATCAATGACTAAGACTGATGGAAAGAATTGCCCACTGGGGGTAGCTATTTTTCTCAATTGTCTATTGAGGGCACCAGAGTGACTAGTCCTAGATCCTTCTTTTCACATGCCTTTCAGCAGCAGAAGTTCAGCTCTGATCCTGCAAGCACTAAACACACACATAAATTTAGGCACCTGGCTTGTCCTGACAATGTGAAGGATCCTCTCAGAGCATTTACAGTCAAACATGCATGACTGATTGCAAATCTAGAGATCAAAATATCCCTTCTTCAACATGTTCTGAGTGCCTGGGCTTCCACACCAGTCTAGAAACTCAAATATAGCTGGGATTTTCCAAGATTATGCTGTGAAGTCTATCTGGAAAATAATATATGATAAGCGGTTGCATAGACTTGATCTTTTTAATTTCTAGTAGTATAGAAACCTTTGGAGTGAGTTAAGGACAATATGAACTAATTTGACAACCGGATTTTTTTTTCATCGTACTTCATCTGGAAAAGCAACAAAAAATTTTGAGTTCTCACAAGTAGACAAGTACACCCTTTAAAGTAAAATTTTCTTGTAATGTGGTCCAGCTTCTTTGGAAAGCAAATACATGGACTCTATGAGAAGGAGAAGCAATAAACCTTAACACTAATTACATTGTGTAAAAAGCTAAAACCATTCAGTAACACTACGAGTGTTTGACCAGGTAGACAACAGTCAACTAAGCCCCCCACCTGCTTTTATCTGATCTCATGACCTAGGAAAATATGTTCCAGTGACAGAGCACATACTTCCTAATGGAGGAAATTTTATTGATTATACCTTGTGACACTTTGTGTCATTGCATCGTACTGGTTTTAACTTACATCAAGAAATCGAAAATCTATGTCACTTTACAGCTATCAAATGTAAATGTCGAGAAGTCTCCACTACTGAAATTGGATGAGAAGGAATGCTGAAGTCTTTTAAAACAGTCACATTTCAACCAGTTCTTCAACCAGATCTTCATCTTTTGAATGTTTCCTTCCTTTCCCAAAAAGGAAATAGAAAGAAGAATGGGAGGGTATTTATAAAGAAAAGTTGGATTGAGACTGAAGAAGACCTCCAGCATGTGTCTTTCCCTGTATTAAAGTTTTAATGAGTAGGAGGACAAAATCAATATTTCTTTAAAATAATAAAATTATCTGACATTAAAATAAATAAATAAAATCAGGAATCTGTTTTCATCAATTGGAATTTGAAAATTAAATTAATTCAACACATTTGATGAGTAAGGGATGTGGTAGTTTGTCCCGGGACAAAGGTACTAAGGTTGAAATAGCTTTCCTCCTTCTGAGCAGTTCTTTCATCTGTGTAATGAGTGAATTTTTTTCTACACTGTTCTGTTTTATCTCTTTCAAAAGTCATGAGATTTCTGTAAGTTTTTCCATTTGCTTTCCTATCCAAGAGGACAGACATATTTTCTCTGTCACCTAGACAAGCCAGAGTTCTCTACCTGCTTTTTTCTTCCTGACACATCAGAAAATGCTCATGAAAAAGTCTAGGTAATCGTTTTCTTGTGGAAAATGCTGGAAGAAAGAAAAGAAGTTTTTGAAAACTGAGCTGTAACATATTTGAGATGAACGTGGACAGGATACTTTTGCTTTCTTCATCTTCTGTATCTTGATCTATGAAGAAGTAATCCTTCACTTATCATTAAAGTAAATGCAACAGTCTTGCAGTAAGATGAAGTTGGTAGTCATGAGGATTCCACAACTGTAGACTGTAAACAGGAATGGATGGAGTCTTATAGATTCCAGACCTAGAGACATCTTCTGTGATGTCTGGACACAAGACACTGAATACTGAACACCAGGATCACCAGTGTGCTTTGTGTTGCCTTATGCTGCACCATGTGTGAGAAAACCTAGAACTTCTCAGTGATGTCCTTCACCTTTCCCAGGCAGACTGTACTGAGAAAAAGTGCAGCAGTAGGTGACAGAGTGTACAGCTCACAACAGCTAAGAAACCTTTGTGTAGAAGAACAGAGACCAAGAATGGGTATCTGGAAGCAATAATGAGTATAAAAGGAAGCAAAAGTTGAGAACCACTTTGATGTTATGAAGAGGTAAAGTTTGTGGCTTTTTTTAAAAAAAAAACATTTTCCTCTTTCCGCCACATCCATATGTGTCTTGTCTGCATTTAGTTTCAGCCAGCTGCTCTGCACCCATGTACTTGTTTCAGCAGTGTACCAGAGCAATGAGCTTACATTACAGCTGTATTCCTTTCTGCAGCCTTGCTCTGTGGGGCTGATGTCCAAGTCTTGAACTGTCTAAGGACTCTTGCGTCTCCTGGATTAATTTTTGGCATGCAGGGAGTAGGCTACATTTTTAACTATAGCACCAAAAATTCAGAATGGCACCATTTAAAATGGAAAATAATAACTAGATACATATTTCCCCAAATTTACAAGTAGATAGTAGAAAACTATTCTCTTCCATACGTGTGAACCTTAGGAAAAGATTGGTTGCAGTGGGGCCTAAGGGAGTAAAAAATGGAACAAGCTCAGCGTCCAGGGCCTCAGTGGGGTACGTGTCTATAGCAGTGTTGCTTTCTAAAAAGGTTTGTGTCCAACCAATGTAAACCTTAGTCACCACTCTCCTTTTAAAAAGACTGTAAGGTTGTAGGTCTACATGGGAGTCATTTGCTTTTTTTTTCAAGCTGGCTGGCTGGCAAACCAGCGAAATATAGCAATTCACTTGGATAGTGGTCATTGAACTTATGAACTATTTGTGGGGAGATTTGAAAGAACGGCTTATATTGCTGTTTAAGAGAGCAAAGGACACTTACAAGGTCAAATTAGTATTCATTCTCTTAGAAGTAGTGTAATTCCAAGTTCATTGAATATATTCTATATAGTACTGGCTATATAGTACATCTATTCCAATATTTGCATGACTTTTGTCATGAACTAAAAGAAATGGTTTCTGGATTTTTTTATTATTGGGTTGACATGATTCCGATTCCACTCACGTAATTTTGGTTACATATTATAAAGGTGTAAAGATGCTTTAATATAACGACAAAAGAAAAAGATAACTTTTTGAGTGGTTTTGCCTCTAGTGCCCTCTTTGCTATTATAAAAAGGACACTAAAAACCTGTAACACCCACCTTTTGAGGGTACTGTGTGCAAACTTGATAGCTGGACTAAAATAAAAAAAAACAGTTAAAACTGTATGGAGAATGTAATACTTGGAATATTTCATGTATTTTACATTTATATAGAACTACTAAAGAGAAAGAAACCAATGCCACCTTAAGTATTGTTCCTTACACTTTCAGGACAGTTGAGGTATCACTTTGAGGCAAAGCATAGTTTTAGTTCAGGAAGAGTCATGATTGTAACCTTTGATCTTTATTTCCTACAGTTAATACCGTAATAATTCTTTTTATCTCATCATGTACATACACATTCCTAGGACTTAAAGCCAGTAGTTGTGCAAGAAGTTATTTGTAGTTTAAATGAAGTACTTGGATGATAAATCAAGAGGTTTTATACACTACTAACTTGTGATAAATCATTTTTATGTTGTTTCACTCTCTCCAGTACTGTGCTACTTTCAGCCCGTACCAACTTACAATAGAGGATACATGAATTTTTATCTGCTTTTTTAATTAAATAAATCACAGCATTTTGGTTGAAGACAATTTCTTGTGTGTTTGTATGACACTAAGCACAATCTGAGTTAATCAAATGGAAATAAATAATAAAAAAGTGAAATGAAAGACTGACCATTCTTGGTTTAAAAAAAAAATAAAAAATCCCTAAACTGGAAAACTACACGAGGGATCAAACTCACCTAGTTTTCATCTTATCTTAAAATAATTATATCTAAAATAGGTCAGCAGAATCATCATCTGGAAATGTTTGCCTGTTGACAATAAAGGGAGCTTAAAATGAGTAGGTCAGATGTAGACATCGATACTATAGATAGGGAGAGATTTCCTAATCTAAATTATTGCTTACAGACCACATAGGAGTTTTAATTTTACCCTGCCAAAACTAAAATACTTGCGGCCCAGTAAGCCTGATTACCAGAAATAGCACACATTCACAATTCCTGTGTATTTCAAAACTTAACTTTAAGTCAATGTAAAACTCAGGCTTGTTAGGACCCTTTAAAATGAGATATACACAAGCACTCAAGGGTAGTCTGAGCCTAAGATTGTGGGTAGGAGTGATCCAGCTACGTGACAGTAGCTTGTAGCAACACTGATCAGGAGGAGGAAAGGGACATGAAAAGGATCTGTATAGCTGTGCTGCCTGGCCACCTCTGTGTCGTGAGACATGGAGAATTCCTCAACACTAGAATAACATAGTGCAGTCATAATGGGGTGTTTCCTCCCCTTTTACCTTTCCCCCTTCCCTCCCAACTGGTGAATTCTGCCCCCTGCACAGGTCGGTATCAGTTATCCTGTTAATGGCAGTGGGCTTTAGATAATTTCCATCATTATTCATCTAAATAGGTCAGAGGAAAGTAAAATTAAACATACGCATAGACGGAGTTGACTCTAGAAAGCATTTACTTTTATGAAAAGCACATAGAAATAGCCCTTAGAACATGAGAAACATATAATCACAGTTCATGCATATAATTTATCTTCTCTGTTGCACTTTGCTAACTTATTATAGTCAATAAAGCCATTATGCCTTTCTGTGAATACAAGACTTGTTGTTTAAAAATGTCTGATGTATAACAGCAAATTATCCTTCCAGAGTCAGAATGCAATCAAAATCAATGCAATGTCTGATTAATACCACAGAAAGTTGTCCAGCAGCCAAAATAGTCTCAGTGAGCCCATATACTGCATGTATACTTAGAGAGACATGTATATACACATCCTTGCTTGTTACACTTATCATATTTGTTCCCGTTAAAAATTGCATGAGTCAGTACAGGAACAAATAGACAAGGGAAGAGATAATGCAAATAAAAACATGCAATGTTTTTTTGTACAGTTATCAAGTTAGGAATTACACATGTTTCTCAGCAGGGGCCATACACAACTCATGTCACTCATAACGTTAACATCCATGTGGGTTTTGACCAAAAAATAGGAGCAGACAACTAGTGTGAACCACATTCATTCTTGGTCATATTTGCAGTGCCATTTTGATTCAGCTCTGAATATAAATTGTGTGTAAAGGATTGTTTTAAATAACTATGGACCTAAGGCTGAAGCTTGCAAACTTTCGCACACTGAAATAACACTACTGATAGGCATCTGATCCTGGTTAGCTCAAAGTGCAAGAGAAGCACCATGTCCACAGGAGTTTTCTTAGAACAGAAGACTAAGGTATCCTAAATTTAAATCAAAAGTATAAGGTGTTTTAGAAACCCCCAATGTGTTTCTCTCTCATGTCAAAGTAATGTTAAATAGAAGACTAATTTGTTGTGATGTTACACTGTAGTATTTCCCTTGGCTTGTGTCCTTTATATTTAATTAAATGTTATCAAATATTTCATTGTCAGACTGAAGCATTTGTATTCTATTTTTTGTGACTTAATGGAGACATTGTAGAAATAAGATGTAGAAATGCCATAAAGACTACTTTCTTCTGAACATTTTATGACTGTGGACTGTCTAGATAATTTAATATACTCTTTGCCTTTCTTGATGTATTATGTACTCAAAGATCACCAACATTAATTTAGATTCAAATGAAATATTGGATCCAAAACCATTTTCATTTTTCTATTTTCATTCCTTGTGTTATATTATTACCTTGTGCATTACCGATTTGCATGTCAGCCAATGTATTTGAAATGAACTCCACTGTCTTAATGGAGGCACAGAGGGAGGAGGCTTTCACTCAGCTGCACAATCTGATTTTCTTTAATCCTATCCAGGATTCATAGGAGATATGTGACCGCAGCTAAAGCAAGATTTGCAGAGATACAGCACAAAACAAAGCAGCGTGTACTTCCTTACATCACCCTGCTGGCATGTTTTAACTTACTGGTAACACTCCTAGCATTGAGGAGATCAGTGTTTTATTCCTGGGCTGTCTGCTGAGACCACCACAAGGTGTGCCAAGTAACATCCATCGTCCCACCACGTAGTCACCTGTATATTGAGAATCAGTGTGACGCTGTCTCCCTTCATCTTTTCATAAAACCAGCTAAACAGCTGTCTTACAGGATTCATGTTCAGCCTAGGCTGGATTTGAACTAAGTTACCTAGGACTGAAATGTTTCCTGTGTACCATTACTGATCTCACAGGCACTGGTGCCATTGCACGTTAGAAAATGGTATTAAACGGGCTATTTGAGAACTATTGGAAGAAAGGCTTAAACTGTTGCACGCAGCTGAAACAGGATGATACTCTAGAGCACTTGATGGAGTGCCTATGCCCTTGTAAGATTGGGACTTGTAAGTATTGAGGAAAACAAGGAACATTTGCCTTTACAAATCTGATATTGCTCTTATCCTATATTCCTGTTGATGAAACAAATGCCTTCAGATGAGATCTTCTTAACTGGCGTGAGTTCGGGAAGAATGACAGGGAGAAAATAAAAAAAGAAAGAAAAAGGAAAAAAAAAAAAAAGCCATGTTATTCGTACTTAAGGACAAGCAAAGTAAGATAAACCGATTTCTACTGAACAAAATGTGCCTTGAGACCATCCAGCTGGTTCACAGTCTCCCTGCACTCCTTCCCACCGCCACCTAACAGGTTCCATAGCCTCATTTTGAAGACAGGTATCCACAGCCTCACATGCTAAGGAAAAAATGAGAGTTCCATGGTGATGGGCAAGGAAGCAAACCAGGCATTTCAGCATTCATGGCAACCTCATGTAGGCTAAAGGAGTAGATCTGGAGGGAAGGGAAGGGGAAGCAGGGTGAGTAAGAGGTAGTAGTGACCACAAAGCAAACTAAAATCAGCAAGGAGAGGTGTTGGCATGCTGTTATTTTCCAAAGGGAAACGTAAAAAGGAGGATAAATAAAAATATTTAAACTGCATCAGACAGATTAGACGACAGTGGAATAGATAAACACTGACCTTTATGTTTTGCATGTCTGCTGATTCAGTTTAGCTGAGGGTTTTTTAAAAAAAGATCTTAAAAACAAATCCACAGAGACACAAAGAGAAACAAATCCACATGAATATTTCTTAAAACCTCAACATTCATGAAATCTGAAAATGAACAAAGGCACAGTTTTATTTCGCACGAAATGTTGAATGTTCATATCAATACAACAGAGAGCGATGTGGTTAACATTAGATTTAATGTGAGAAATATCTAAATTTGTCTACCTTTTAACAACAGATTGCCAGACATTAAGTTTTTTGTAAACATTAAAGGAGTCGGCGATGCCTATACTTTTCTATATCTGTCACATTATTCATGGGCACAGTCTCATAGACTATTTACTTGAGCGAATGTACAGATGTGCATAAGCATTTACAGAACAGAAGCCATTACCATCTACTATGAAAGTCTCCAGCAAGAGGATCTTTATATTTCTGAAGGAATTAACTCAAACACAACAGCAGGCTTTGATGGTTTGGTTGAGACAGACCAGTGATTCAGAGCATCTTTTATTTATTTATTTTCTTCTTTGGCATTCAGTAAATATATCTGGGAAATTATCAGCAGTTAAATAGCTGCAACATTAGCAGCACTGAATAATTTACTAATTGGCAGAACAATTCCCATCTCCTCCATTTGACCGGATATTTGTTTTATGTGTGTGCTTGATATGCAGTGTTTACTCCTGATAAATCGGGGAAGGCAAGTGTATTTCCTTTTGCTAAATTAGGAGTAACGAAACTTGTGGTTGAAGCTATGATTATTATGAATATGACATTGAAAATAGGAATAGAAAAACACTTTCACCTTTTCTTTTTTTTTTTTTTTNTTTTTTTTTTTTTTTTTCAGGGTAAGACATCATTTGTGCTCTGTACTTTTTAGTCATGACTGTTAGCATTTCAGTGAAAGAAGATTAAATTTTATTGGCCTCAAAAACTTCTTTAAAGCCTTTTAATCCATCTGTTAGCTTCTAGTGTAACTTATCTGCTAGTAATTTTTAAAAAATGTAGACAGTTCTTGCTCTGGCTTTTTATTCTTTTAAACAGAGATCAAAAATTATAACTCAATTACAATAAAGGGCTGAAATCATGAACTCTTTGTTAAAATACTTTTACAATACAACTTCTGTTGTTTTTATAACACGGGCAACCTATATTCTACTCATGTGGTTTTCAAAGAGGAAACTTTTAGTTTCCTCATTTGGTATGAAAACAGTATCAAAGTGAACATGGTTTGTTCTCAATTTCTTTGCACTATCTGATCTTTGTAAGTAATCTATAAAGACTTAAGCCATAGGACATACAGGATACTCAAGTTACAAGTGCCCCAAGGTCTTAAGAGATCTTGTCTGTGTTGTACTTTAGAGTTGGAAGGAGTCATTGCCCTAAAATATGGAGCATGTGAAGCTTAGTGATTTAAGTCTTTACATTCTGACATTTTAAAGGCAGCACTGTCACTATGAGTACGACTAACATTTCATCTGCTTTCATACACTGAGATTTATTTGTCATCACTCTCTATGCCCTCCACTGCTGGTCAAACCAAGAATACCCAAAATAGGTAGAATTCCACATAATACAACACCTGATGGAATTCTATCCAAACAAATATATCTCTGTTCTTTTTTAACATTAAATTGTGGTGCTAACAATCATAAACAAGTTTAAATAAATATATTTTTTAACTACAAATGGAAGAAAATAGATCAGTATTGACAGAAATTCGTTCTGAGAGAAGCAGCAAGGAAAAACTGATCTTAAAATAGTATCTTGGAAATATGTTTATTCATTTGAATGGAAGAAAATCAGAAGCTCAACTCTATTTCTAAGGTTGTAGGTGTATGTATGTGAGAGGCTTGAAAATGTTAAGTTGCAGAGCAGAAGCTCAGCTGGTACAAATCAGCATGGTTATTGAAGTCGGCGGAACGAAAGGAGGGTTTCACCTCAGCATCTGGCCCTCACACAATGTGAACAGCTGATGTTTCAAAAGGTAAAGTACGTATGTACAAGCAAGAGAGACATGCTGAACCTTTTGTGTACACCTTGTTAAAAGTTTGTGGCTTTGATTAAAGTGAATTCAGTGTCTGCTTGACAGACAAGATTGACAGAACAGGAAACCGATGTCTTCCATTAGCCCCAGAGTAGATAAAAGCAAAGGCAAGCAAATGCATCTCCCCCCCTCCTCCCCAGGAAGGGTTTCCTTTAGGACAGAGTGAGCCATTAGCTTTCAAAGGCTTTCACCCCTTGTGATGAGAATGCTGAGTATCAGACCAGTCATACATGAATGTCTGTTTATCCCAGTATGCTGCTTTTTTTTTTTTTTTTTTTTTTTTTTTTTTTTTTTTTTTTTTTTGCTTGTAGGAGATGTTTAAAAAAAGAGTTAAGGAATGCAAGTGGAGAGAAAGCCTTCCCCTTGTGCCCTGCTGGCTTCTGGCAATCAGCAGTTTACAGACTTGCTTTGCTAGACACAGCATCTACGCTGCCAGTAACGTATGGGACCATCCCACCCTTGAAACACATCCATCTTGTAAACAAGTGAATTTAGACTATTTCACAGTATAAACAAACACAACTGGACCAGTCACCAGTTTAGAGCATATGAACGATTCAGCTTCTTAGCAGGACTTTTTCTTCTGATCACTATTACTCAATTCTGAACTCATCAAAAGGGTCTCTTGCAATGTCTATTCCCGCCAGTAAGGAACTCTGGTTATACAGGGGCTTTGGGGACATAAAATTCCTTTATAAATAGAAGACTTATTGGTCTCCAAATGAGGGTAGGACCCAGTTCCACCCAGTTGCTTAAATCCAGCTTTCCAGAGCATGTACAAGATAGCAGAGGTAAGCCAAACTGGTCTGAAAAATTTGGTGTATTTCCAAGGGTGAGAAAGAGAGAATTTTTCATGTTGAAATGTTGTTTACCATTGCTTCTTGGGGTTTTTTTTATGCATAACAAGGATTCTGCAATCACTTAGGAGAAAAATGTGAAACCTTATTAACAACAATAAAAGTCTGTTATTACTTTTTAAACATTTAGAAGAAAACAAACCTAATTTTAATAAAATATTTTCTACACACTCCCATAGGTTAAGTTTGTGGGGGTTTTTTGACATGCCTAGTGGGTTTAAGGATAGCGCATACCATCCTAAGAAGGCATTATAAATGTGAAAGCTAACAGATTTTAAAAAGGAGTTTAACAGTCATTTTAGTTATTACCTTCCTCTGAGTCTTTCAGTCGACTTTTGTGGTTTTACTATTGCTTACATCTGGAGTGTTCTTCGTGAGTTTTTTCCCCAGTTCTCTGCCATCATATGCAAGACTAGTACAAACAACCATGACAAAGAAACGAGGACTTTTGCCTGCAAAATGCAGTCTAAGTTAGACACAATATCATAAACAAATAGAGCAGGACCAGTAACTGAGGAACAGAGGAAATCAATGACAGAAAGGAGTAAACAGCCCTTTTCTTCTTGCATGTACACTGTAAATATTTATTTCGGTCTTTTTTCCCTGATACAATCACAGGTGTGAGGAGAAGTGGTTTGTGCCAACCCTAGAGCGTATTGACAGAAAGCTGGCTGCTGAAAGTGGGGCTTTAAGGGAATAACTTAAGGAGGCGAACTGTGGGGTCTGTTTACTGAGCCAGATTTGATTTGCAACATTAACCACAGCAGTTAAAATAATGATGGTGTCATCGTAGGTGAAGCTGTGCTGAAGTCACTGGCCCAACAAGAAATATTTTGAGCCATCAAATCACCCGCTGTCCCACACACACTTTTGCACTGGCCACTTCCCGACGTACGGCAACCTGCACCGCAATGCCTTGAAGGGGGAAACGATAAAGGTCTAAGGAGAAAAAAAGCCCCCTCTGTGAGTGTCAGTGATGATATCCAGAGGGATAGGGAGAAGGGAAAAGAGAGACTGAAACAGAGGTGGGGATGTGATGACTGAGAGCCCGGTGGTGGTATGGCTTAACAATGGAGCCCCTAGTGAAAACGAGGGTTGCCTTCTTCCAATGTGGCTGCAAACAAGCTGACTTCTTGGCATACTTGGATGCCTACTTCTCACTGCAGACCGGAGGGTATTCCTGGGGAAAGAAAGGGCAAGAATATGTCTGGCCTAGAACATCTATAGCACTCGGATGCCTCAGACACACATTTTTAGGATGTTATGTTGTTAACAATACAATGTTGCTAACAATATATTATTACTCAGAAAAAAAAAACACAACCAAACCCCCAAACTTTTGGAAGGTTCGTATATTCATTGATACGAGGGCTATAGATGATATTACTGTAAGATGTAAGTGGTAATGCCAAAATACAAATCTGGAAGACTGCAAATTATGGATATGGGAAACTCTCCAAGAATTTCAGATGAAGGAGAGGGAGTGGTGTATAAGTTCATTGTCCTTGGTGTCTTTTGAAGAGTTTTTGATAAAATAAACAGACTTAAAATACCATTCCTACCAAAGCACTAAATAAAGAACATTTACAGCCTTCTGAACCTCAAATTGATCATCAGCGATGTGGGACATAACAATTCTTTTCTTTTACATGGCAGATGATACGTTGTTTTTTTTTTTTTTTTAATTTTCGTAAATATGTATGAAAATGCTCTTAAAATAGCAATATTACTCATGTATGGTATCCACCTGCTTCTCAAAACAGAAGTTCTCAAGAAAGGAACTGAAACTAGTACTCTTCACATCCCAATTGATCTCTCTTGTTTCATTTATATATTTATATTCTATATTTATTTATATCTCTAAATACAACTCACATATATACCACATAAATGTAGGACTTCCTCTGACTACTGTAATACCAGCATAAGATATAGATTTCCTTGCAATCATCAAATAATATCCACTTTGACCTTGGAATGTGTCAGTGAAGCTAGAAGAGCTTCTTCCTCTGTATTCTCCCCTTTAAAAAATCCCAAATGACATCCATGCTACACTTTTGCTCTATAAACAATGAAATCATACATTCACATTTATTCATAGCTCTCTGTTGGAGGAAAATACTGACTCACTGATGGAAGAACATGCATCAGACTTACTTCTAGTAAGTATTTCAAGTACATTATGAATCAAACCTATTATTCCACACCTGATTAGGCCTTAGTCTTAGTTATTATTTACTTTTCAGAGTGTCTTTTGAATAGGATGTAAGACATTCCCCCAAGTGAACCTTTTTATTGTGCTTAACTGAAAATCAACAGAAGCCAATGTGATTTGGATTCATTTGACCAAATATAGACATCAGTATCTTAATCATCATAAATCATAGTGTAGATGTAGTTAACATTTGAAATAGTCTCTCTGTGCTCTCATTTGTGTTCAATGAAATGAAATAAGCACTTCTACGGTATGATTCATCTCATCCTAAAATAGATGATGAAAATAGGTCAAATGACTCTTATCCTTAATGTACCTATTTTTCTCTGTTGGCTATAAAGGGAATTTTAGGTAACAGCCTCAGATACAGACACCTGAAGTTTGTCTATCCCACCTTGTCAAGCTTACCAGTGATGTTTATGACTCTGACTAAGGCTCATTTATTTAAATCCTGAAAACTGTGAAAAGTGTCATATTTCATCAAGATGTCTAGGTACTCCTATATCTGGACCTCTCAGCATAATTAATTTATGACCTTCATATTGTGCCTCTGTTCCTTTGAGTTTTCTGTGATTACAGCTCCGCCATAAAAACAGTTGTCTAGGAAGAAGAAGCAGATCTGTGGTGAATCTCCCATTACATCTCAAACTGAGTATTTCAGAAGTAACTTAGATAAAATTAAACTGAGGTACAATCCTTCTATTCTTCTTTCATATGATAATTGTACAGCATCCCTCCAAGCTCTATGACCCACGAGCTGATTTACACTTTCAGGGGCAAAGAATGAAGATCTTTAATAACATTGTGACGTGTTTTTACTGCAATGCCAGTGAGGTTACACAAATGGCTTACATTGATTTAGCAGAGGATTAGCTCTTTTACCGATGTTCAGCGCCTGATTACCTCTGTCCTCCCAAGTCACACCACTAATTATATGTAAATGTTAGAACATTTTTTCAGTCAGGGACTTACATTCCATATTGCATTTGATTGTCCCAGCATGTCTCTGGGACAAGTTTAGGGAAAAGGTCCTGTGTGTCTTCTGCACCAGATGAACCTGAATTCCTCTGCAAAGCTGTGAGGTTCAGCCCATTCCGTGTTCAGAAGGCAGGCCATCTGGAAGTGCTTTACAGCTTTCATTAATAGAGAGATTTATTGAACACAGTAATATAAAATACAAATAACTAAATCAGAGAAGCATTATCTATGTTACTAACATTGACATTAAATTCAAACAACTGTATATTTTCATGCTTTACATCTGACATTTCATATCTTTGCAGTGACAACACATTTATCACCCTGATTTGCTTGATGCATGAGGCTCCATCAATGTGATGTGTGAAGGGCAAGGATAGACACCCTTTGCATGGTGTCAAAGGAGACAGATAACACCACTGGAAGTGGCGGTGGAGGGACACCACCATAAACAGGGCTGTTTTAGAATGCACTCTATACGGGGTGGCTAATGCAATGCTTCTCTGGAGCACTTCTCAGAAAGGAAATCAATTTGTCTCAGAGGCAAAAGAGAAACCTCCTCACCCCTAGCAAGGAGTTGCACAAGAGAGTATCAGAGGGAGTCAGTGCACTGTAAAAAGATTTTGAAGATGCTTGAACTGTAGGTACAAATTTGGAGTAAAAATTAGGTAGACTGAACTGTAGCCTACATTGATATTTATAGTGCTGTCTTTACAGCTCTGTTAAAATTGTTAGAACTGCATCAGCAAGGAACTAAATCTGCCTGACTGTAATGCATATTTCAGATCTGGGAAAGCAAAACTGTAGTGGTTTACATACATTTTAGTTTGGAAGCTTTTTCCCTGATGTAAGATCACTAGTCCAATTGATGCTAATGCAGTTCACAAAGCAACACATGAAGATAATTGAATTTCTTTTGATGTACAGTGTAATTATCTCAGAGATCAATAAGGAAGCCAAATGAAATCTACCTCCTCTCTTAGCACTGACATATTATTCACTCTTTTGACTATTGATCTATAGTAGACACAAACTTTTTTTCTCTTTTTAATTCTCTTGTACATTGTCATAACACTCCCTACTCTGAAACACATTGTCTGAGACACACGAGTACCAGTATCTGTTATCACTAGCAACAATGACTATATGAAAATTCTTACAATTATTTTTTACTCTGCTAATTTTCAAACAAATCTCACAGTTGCTTTGGACTATGTGAGACATTTCTCATTCCACTTGCACATACTACATGAAATCTCTGGTGCCCTTCTTCACCTTATTATGAATTCTTTACATCTAAAATCTGAGGATTATGAAGAAATCATAGAATCATAGAATAGTTAGAGTTGGAAGGGATCTTAAAGATCACTGAGTTCCAAACCCCCCGCCATGGGCAGGGACACCTCCCACTAGACCAGGTTGCTCAAAGCCCCATCCAGCCTGGCCTTAAACACCTCCAGGGATGGGGCAGCCACAACTTCTCTGGGCAGCCTGTTCCAGTTCCTCACCACCCTCACAGCAAAGGATTTCTTCCTAATATCTAATCTGAATCTCCCCTCTTCCAATTTAAAACCATTCCCCCTTGTCCTATCACTACACTTCCTGACAGAGTCCATCTCCAGCTCTCCTGTAGAGATATAGAAATAAACCTGGGAAAGAGCTACAAGAATCAGATCCAAACTGATTCTCATTTTTATTCACATTTAATGATTTCTTCTGGATCTTTTGTCCTACAGTTATGTTTCACGGATCTCAGTTCTTCTATATTAAGTCATTTTGAAATTGAGAATATTTGTGGGAAATTTTATTTTTATTGCAACCTACCTAAAAATTACAAACGTACAGGCTTTTGTGCTTGATATATACCTGCTTTGTTCACTGCAGCTACTGTTACAGCTAGGTTGAAGAGAGAAGAGAGAGAACTGGTACTTGCACTGTCCACATCTGCCCTATTTTGGATCCCATCTTCAGAGAAACAAAAACACAATGTCTTTGCTACGTGCAGCTAATAGGTTGACTGAATGTGACACAGCTAGGCTTGATCCAAATCAGTGAGGAGTAAGGCACTGCATAGAGTAAAGCAGTACGCCTGTGTTCTCTGTGTAGCAAAGTAAATGCATTTCTTGGGAGGAGAAAAGTCTCACTCTTTGAATTGGGTTATATTCATTTCCACATTCTCGTAGGATGCTGTCACTCCTAAGGAAAAAAATGGCAGTCCAAGTTTGTGCTAAAACAGGGAGTGTCTGTCTGTGCACTCCCGTACCAAGCCGAGTTTTAACCAGTTGTCCCAATGGCCTGAACATCCTCTCTTTGTGATCGTGTGACACCAAGTGCTCAAGCACCATTTTTCTGCAGATGTCAGAGATTTTTATGTTGCCGGCCAAGGGCAAATCAGGCTGATAACCACGCACGACTGTCTGGCCCTGTAACGCTGGACACGATAGATGTTTTCTTTAGCATTGCTCTTCTGTATGGTAACATTCTGCATTTTACGTGATTCACAAGTGTAAGCTAAAGAAGTGCAGGAATGATCAATAACAGATGCTAAAGGATCTAATTACAGAAACTGACATAGTCACATTTTTAAATGCAAACACATTAGTTTATTTAGAGATGCACATGCGCTTTATATACATTAGTCTTGAATATGCACCAACATGGATTAGCAAAATAAAATAGTCTGTCCCTTGTGATCTGATGTCAGCGGTACTGTCTTATATTGTGTTTTGGCCACACAACTCCATAAGGAAGTTTCTTGTAGGAATATTTTGTACATGTCCACTTGGTAAAGCTTTCTGCATTATATGTTGAATGGTTTTGTAGGGCCATAAACTGAATTTATATTTAAGTCTTCTACCCGCCTTTTGCTTTCCACTTAGAGGAGAAAAAGAAGAAGTATGTGTTTCTGGCTTCATGACACCTTTAGCAGGACTAAAAAAAAAATTCCTTATGATGTCATTTTGAAAATTTGTCTTTCAGATAGTTCCGGAAAGGTTCCAGTTCATCTAATGCAAGCACGCAAATGATAGTTTTAGCTCTCTGCTGGAGCACACAACGTACTCCAAAAGGTAAATGCTAAAGTCTCTATGTAATATATTTGAAGATGTCCCTATTGAGAACCTGCCTGCCTCTACATTAAATTCCCAAACTGTGTACCAATGCCTCAGCAGCTAAAATCTTTTAGAGGCACTTAGAGTCATCCATTCCTTTCTGTTGACAATGAACTTACAAAGTACATACTAACTTTTGTCTTACTGCTTCATCGGTTACCTAAAGTAGAAAAACAAATCAGGTGCCTCATCAAATGGTTAGGACGTCACAATGTACTTTTAGTCTGGGAATTTCAACACAATGTACTTTACAACTGTATTTTAATATATTTTATATATATATATACACACACATATATATACACACATATATATATAGAGAGAGTGTATATGTACATATATTTTTTTTTTTTTAATGCTGCAAAGGAATTAGTGATTTTGGACTGCACTTGATTTTTGGTGCATAATTTCAATGCATTTTAAAGGGGCTGTACTTTCCCAATGTGGATTGTCAGGTCTATATTCAGACCTTTGCAGTTTCTGAAGTTTAACATCATAGTGCTGACACCCACTGAAAGCACAGGCTCGTTTGTTATCTGGTCTTGCTTCATGTCTCTTTTCATATGAACAACTTAATTAGTATTAATTGTATTTTATTAAACTAAAAGTAGTATTATATTACTGTGTATACTATAGTGAATCAAGGACTTCATCATAAGCTACTAAATTGACAGAAACTGGCCTGTCCAGTGTGTGTCATAAAGCATACATTCTTAATTCAAATGAAAGGATTTATTATTTTTGATGTAGTAGAATCTGAATTCCCTCCTGCGATCTTTATAAAAGTTCTAGTGGGAACAAGCAGAATCTTATAACCACTATAAAGTTCTGCATGGTTTATGGAAATATTTTAAACTCCCTAGATACCCTCTCTCATTTTCATATTCTTTAACAGATAGAAACTCAGTCTTCTTGAGAACACATTTTAACACAATTTATTAGTAGAACTTTTTTAATGGTGATCAGTCTCTCTCCATCCCACTCCTTTACAAAGAAGATGTAATACTGCATGCCAGCCCAAACTTTCCTCTGTTTTCTCCAGTCAATCTCTCCAGGATTTTAAACTTTCTGTTATTAATAATGATTACTATTATAGGATCAAATGCTATAAAATTCGTATCTACGAATTTTAAACTTCTGCGTGATGAAAATCAGCAAAAAGCAATGAACAGCATATTAAACTGTTGAGATGGTAACTTGGTACAGAATTTTTTTGATTAGTATCAGTAATATTTTATCAATTAATCCAGTATTTTATTAATTAATCCAGTAATAATTTATTAATATCTTGGGCAGCCTGATCTAGTGGGAGGTGTCCCTGCCCATGGCAGGGTGGTTGGAGCTCGATGATCTTTAAGCTCCCTTCCAACTCTAACCATTCTATGATTCTATGAATATATTTTCTTTAACAAAGGATGTTTCCTGAAAACACTTACTTCAGCAAAGGATGTCTTCTGAAGGAGACATCCTGAAAAATTCCGTTAGTGTGGAATCTTTTTGTAAAATCTCAGTATTTTTTTGCTGATACATCAATATTTTTGCTGAAACATCAATATTATTGCTAACCCGTTTGCTTACACTACCATGCTAAAAAAGAAACAAAAAACCCAAAAAACTTTACTCTCTATTTAATTCTTACTTGCACAGGTTGTGCCTTTTTTTTTCCCCAGGGAATGAACTTGCAATGTAATTGTGGTGAAGTTTCACTTTGTGTTCAGAAAAAAAATGTGTTCTGCAGCAGAAACAGGACATTCCAAGGTGTCCTGGCTCTCAAGTGTTTGTAAAGATGCTGGTTCCTAAACACAAGTAGGCAGGAAGCAAAAAATAGGTGGCTTTGCATAGCATTAATTTTTAAGAGTTGACTGTACTTCAAATGCAGTTTTTCCTGCCATCTAGATTAGATTCATCAGTAGCCAATCTAAATGTCTAATTGAAGAGTAGCTTTCTGAAGAGTCTGTAACTGTCGCTTGGCTTCATCCTTGTCTGTTTGTTCCTAAGGTTTCTTTCCTCTCTTATTTTCCTTCTGAAACAACAATGCACTCTATTTTGGGGTTGCTAGTCATGATTCCAGGAATGGGAATCCAACTCTTGAGTACAACAGGCTTTACATAGTAACTTCTTGGCAGAAATTCAGAAATGCTTTGACCAAAGGGAAAGAAAAAAGGACCCAGAATAAGGGTAACTTGAAATGAAAGACACTCACAAAAAAAAAAAAAAAAAAAAAAAAAAAAAAAAAAAGGGAGGGAGAACCCATAAAAAATACCTTCAGAACATGAAAGACTGAAGAATTGACATAAATTGTGATATTTGTTTTTCATGCTTAATTGAAAGCTTTTTGCTACTCTATCACCAAGTATCATGAATACTAAGATACTTCTCTTCTAAATGAGTATGTGTATATGGGAACATTCTAACCCCAAGCTTGCCAAACATCAAGTCCTCCTGTTTGCTCTCTTTTTAAAATTAACTCTTGATGAAGGAATGGTTCCATTCAGCAAGGGAAGGAGTTTAAAGTTTCCCTGAGTCTGGGGAATTAGCATAAGAATGGTCCTGGAAATGATGAACCGTCTGAAAGATTTTTCTTCTCACAAATAAATGGTCCACTGTTCAAGGGTACCTGCATGGACCCGGCTTCTCTCTCTTTCCCCCCACCTCCACCCTCTGCAGCGCTGGAGAGATGTCTTTGGAGGCACAGCCACAACAGGAGATTTGGGATTTTGGCACCCGAATGTCCCTCTTTATATGTTTTCCCTCACAAATTCCTTTCCCACTTCCTAGTTATTTCAGACTGCTTTGCCTCACTGATCAGCTTCTCTTCTTGAAATGACTGTCCCAGCAGGCAGGACGTGAACACCTCATATGGTGCTTCTTTCACACTTCACAAGCCTTCAAGAAGTAGGTACTTTCTTCAGTTCTGTCTTGCAACGGTCCTCTTTTTTTTTTTTTTTTTTTTTTTTCTTTTTAAAATTCCCAAATCCCTGTGTTATCTTGCTGTACCTTTCCACTTCCATTTTTACCTACCCCCTTTCCATTCTCAAATCAGAATGCAAAGGTAACAACAAAATACACTTCTCTGAAGAAATGACACAGCCAGTTATTGCCAAGGTGAACTCTCTCTCTTCTTTCAACATTTATTTATCTGTCTCTAAACACACCAAAGCAGCTATCATATTTTAAACATAGTCTTTTTCAAGCCATTTAATAAAGTGTACTGTGTATTTATGACTCCTTAACCAGAAAACCATACCCTAATGGATATATTTCAAGTTCCTGACCCAAACCCCTTAATTAACTGTAAAACCAACATTCTTATTCTTCTTCAGAGGAGTATTATGTTAGCAGATTTGGAAGTTAGTTCTGAAGGGGACTGGTTTTTTATTACCACAGATCCTGAGGGGGGGGAAGTCATTTTCTATTCCAAGAAAACATCCACCACTAGCACCAGTGAGAAGCTGAGCTCTGGGTTGTTGTTTTTTTTTTTTAAAGCCATAATAACTAGTTTTTATTCCATAATCACAGAGCGTCCCTTTCACCTGATGATCTTTTGTTCAGTCATCAGCACACTTCCTTTCCTGCTTCATCATTCATCAACTATGAGGTCATTAATTTTAAATGGGAGACTCTCAGTAACCAACAGAGAATTTCATTGTAAATCAAAACTTCTCCAGCTGATAAGTTAATTTGTCAGTAAGGCTGCTTGGCAGCCCTTTTATTTTGTACGGAATTTTCCAGACAGTCCTCTAGGCTGACACCACAGAAATCAGGATCACCATTTACTATGGCCCTCCAGTCTTGAGGGAGGTCTTAAAAGAAAACAGAGATGACATATTTTCCTCTGTGCTCCCAAAGTCTCTAGACCTACAACTATCTCTGTTTTACTGTCTGCTGGGGTATGTTTGATCATACTGCCAATGTATGGATGCATGCCAAAAAAATGTGTATGGCCATTAAGGAACACTTGTTCTCTGGCGGAAAGGGCCCCTTTACACATGTCTGTCCTGAAAAAAAACTTGCACAAAAGCTTAATCTCCAAGATATGACAGCTAACAAACTCATTACAATCCATATAGGGGAGGGAACAACTGGAATACAACAAGTAGACCAAGTAGCTCGGATGTCCACTGAGTCTTCACATCCAAAAAGCCACTAATGGAACCAGCTTTATCTCAAAGTAGATGTAGATAGCTGTGCTGTGGCTACTCCAAAACACAATGCAGGATCTGGTATGAGGAGCTTCCGTCAAAAATCTTGTGGAGCCTGGTGAAGCTCATCAAATCAAAACATGCTGACTTAGCACAAACTTCTCTGTCCAAAGAAATTTTACAGGCTAGATCATCTCCTCTGTTACGACCTGGGTTTGCCCTATGCAAATTGTAAAGTGAAGGAAAGGGAGAAGAGCAAGCATGTACTTGCTTTGTCAGTGCCCTAACCGCATATAGGCTATGCCAGTTGGGGCAGTTGAGCTTCAGTCTAAGTTGGTCTGGGCCCGGCCAGAGAAATCAAGAACATGATGCTCTCTTCCTTCCTCCTGTGCTGTGCAGAGCTTTGGTACAGAGGTGCTTCACCTAGCAGACATGCTCCAGACATGTGATTTTTTTTTAAAAGTGAGGGACATCTCTCATACCAGTGTACGTGGGCACGTGAGATAACGGCAAGTTGCTCTTTTATTCGGGACACTATGTTATGACAGCTGTCCAGTGCAGTGTTATCCAGTGTTGCTGTAATGGTCTTAAAACCAACCCTTGCTCTAATTCATGTTGCTTCATACACAGAAGGGACCAGCAGGACTTGCCAGGAGGAAGTATGGGTGGAGACAGAACTTTGGAGAGCTTCTTCAAGTTTGATTTTTCACTCTGAACTTCCAAGGAGAAGGAAGAACAGAGTACATGCCTGTACATTTATCCCTGGGAGAAGTCACTTGTGATGGTAACATGCTTGGAAACGCAGCACTGACTATTCTGCAAGTGCGCATCTGCTTCCACTACTGCTCCTTCACTGCTGCTCTCTCTCTACTTTTTGAGCATGGCATTCACACAGCTCTCTTTTTACTTTTTCTTTCTCTTTTTTCACCTCAGAAACAATTCAGTTCCTTTCTCCAGGTGACATTTGAGGACATCACTTTGATTCCGATGAGCTACAGGAGTGAGAGAAACAGACTTCCATTCTGTCTGTTGTGCCCCTATTTTCTCTTGGCACAGGCCATCAGGATCACAGCCAAAGCAGGCAAGGATTAATTACAGAGCTGTAGAAGAAAGGAGACTCTTTGCACTGGAATTATTACTTATATCACAAAATCTTCTGACTGCTTCTAGCCACAGGGCCCAATCCTGTCAGCAAGCCACATGTGGACCTCCCATTAGCTCTATGGGTGTTCCACAGGCGGGTGGCTGGGGACTACCAGCCCCTCTCAGAAGTGTCTAACAGATCTGCATAGGACTATGAATGATGCATACCAACATGCGATCCTCCACATGTAACACGAATTCAGCCTTACTACTGAAGTGTTGCAGTAGTTGGAGGAACACTCTTCTCAGATCCTTTCCCAGACTTTTATGATTCAGGGTAGTTAACTGGAAATGCAAAAGCCAGTCGAGTCGCTGG
Organism: Thinocorus orbignyianus; assembly: GCA_013400375.1. Taxonomy (NCBI): domain Eukaryota; kingdom Metazoa; phylum Chordata; class Aves; order Ciconiiformes; family Thinocoridae; genus Thinocorus; species Thinocorus orbignyianus. The sequence goes on along the minus strand of VXBW01005090.1, from coordinate 865,347 downwards.
GTGGCTGCTCATATGGAATTTTGATGCATGTGTAAAGGGGAGAGAAGTCGGCCCGTAGCATATTTTCTGCTATCAAAGGCGTGCTGCGCAGTAAAGCTAATTGCAGTACGCTGTGTTCAAACAAAAACGCTTGAAAGCAGTTCTGTCTAACTATGTGAATATGTGCACAGAGCTTGTGTATGTGACTGTTGCAGTAAAGTGAAAATATCTGTCAAGGGCAAAAAAAAAAGAAATAATAAAAAAAAAAAATGTCAGTACCACCTCATGGGGAATTTTTCCTCCAGTTTCTAACCAGTAATATCCTCCACTCATTTGCCCTTTAAGACGCTTTCAAAGAAACAGTTTCTCGGTCATAAAACAGATCATGACACAAAACCCCCCACCAGAATAAGACACTCCATTGCACATGCTGCATCTCAGGGAAAGGATGAGACAATAAACAGCACGTAACAGATGTTATTCACGTTGCTTCATGCGCTGTTGGAAGGCTCTCAGACGCTACAGTTCTGAGCATGGTGAGAGAGCCCACAGACATCACTAATGATGAATCTTATTTAGGACAAGATAGAAAAAAAAAATAATTATTTATAACTTCATAAAGAAGGTATTAAAAGAAATAATATCGAATCCTTTCCACAACAGTCCTTACAGTAAGATGTTAAGATGATCTTTTAAGAATCTGGAAATTAGTAAAGAGTTCAGATTATTTAAATTTTCTGAAATAAAATATATATGTAAAATAACAACCTCAGTAACAGCTTATAAGGAGTATCTGGAGCTGTACTAGCTTTGAATCATGGAGTTTCAAGGGAATTTTTTATTATAGTTTTGGCTTCAGTGCACTCACACCATGTGGGTTTTTGCTTTGAGTTTTAGGTTTGAATGGACCAAGTACTTCAAAGCAAGTCTCTAAATCAGGAAAATGCACTCAGTTTCATATGCTTTCCACTCAAAACCATACCTTGGCCCGGATTCCCTTACAACAGAGCCCAGCCTCACTTGAAACTCAGCCCACGTTTGTTGAAAGCGTTTACAAATCCCATCAAAACTGGCCTGAGTTTCAAGTTTGTAATAAAATCCAAACCCAAGAGTTCTGCTTGGCTTCAAATGTCTCTCTGTTCTAGTAATTTCCACTTGTTTCCATTAAAAAGAAAACAAATGGTATAATTTGTGCTGATTTCTGCCTGTTGCACTGGTAAACCTGGATTAACTCTGTTAACTGATCAAGGTTGTTTCAGATTCACACCAGAGTAGGTGTGAGCAGGTTCAGCAGAGGTTTTATTAAGATAAAGGTGGGAAACTGGGTATAATCCAAGGCCAAAACTCAAAAATGCAATGCCTGTCTTTCTGTTAAAGTTAACAAAAGGCAACTGCAGCTCATAGGCTTTCCTAGGTATAAGCAAATCCTTCTGGCTTTGAAGGTGGCACTCCAAGAGTCTCAGCATTGTGCTGTGCCAAGGGGCAACATCTGCCCTGCTGAGCTCAGGCTGCAGCAGATATGCATGCATATCTATATATATATGCATGCTGCCTGCCCCCATCACCCTGTCCTGCTCCCTCCTGCCCTTTCTTCCCACCAGCAGAAAGATTGGCATCAGCCTCCGGTGCCACCAGCCTCTGCCTAGTGACCCGGCTCGGGGGCTGCCATTTGTTTTCTGCTGTCTCCAAGCTTGTGGCCAAGCAAGACTCGAAGCAATAATGTTGAGCAAGAGGATGGATCAGGAGCACAGAGCTGGGGACAACAGCGTGGGTGAGAGAATCAGAGCCTGGATTTATAGTGGCTTAAGACACTTCGAAACCACCCCTGGGCTTGCAGAAACAGGATTGTGTGAATACTAAAGCCTCTGCAATTGTTGGAGTCTACTATCTCACTGTACATCACAGATTTGCCAGTGCATAATCTATCATGTGACATTAAGAATGACATCACTGACGCACCTATTACCCGATCTGCCACTGGATCATATTGTCTGAGGAAAGCCTGCCATGATCAAACAAAAAATACCCTGCGGCTATCATACTCAGCAAATCCAGCCACCAAACTATAGTAGGGGACAATCCATAGACAGATCTCGGTAAGAACAAGAGAAGCAGCATCGCAAAATCCACATAGCGACTTTATGGTTGCAACCTGATGTTAGACCAGAAGTGCCGAGATATTGCAGAGATGTGATCTGGCAGATTAAATGTGACGGCAGGCAGATCTTTGCTCTGGATGTTCTCAGACGGTCATCTCCTTTGCACTCCCTCTGTCACTAATCCTCAGGAGGACAACTTGGCCTGAGACCTTGTCATGACTACAAGTAGTGGCCACTTGCAGCATTCTGCCTTGCAGAACCAAACCTTTTGTCTTTGTTTTTCACCCTCTCCTTTTCCCTGGAGAGAAAAAGCAGATAACTGAACTAGGAACTGGGAAGTTAGAAGAGCACTTTGCATTTGCAGCCTTTTTAAATGAACCTGTTTTGAAAGACAGGTTTGCTCTGTCTGTCCCACACCCATTTGCACCTCACCAAGTGAAAGGTTGACATATGATTCTATGATTCTACCCTTCATTATCCCCGGAAGATAAATGTGTCATTAAATAGCCCACAGCTTTAAGAAGTGCCTTCTGACCACAACAAAAATATTTCCTAGCACTGGAAGGACTCTTCACTGGCTCCTGCACTTTCTTTTCCTCTGGTGACAGTCCAGAAGTGGTTTTGAGCAGCTCTGTCCCATCCAGAGCTCTCTCCCCTCCCCGACCCTTTTTCCCCTTGGAGAAATGCTGAGGGCTGGAAAACGAATACCTGAGGCCCTGAGCCGTGAAAAGATGTGGTTGGAGCGCAAGGGTGAACAAAGTAAACGCCATGAGAAGGCGGCAGCCCCCCGCATATTCCCCCCGCCTCGGGCCCACCAGAAGAGGCCGGAGCGGGAGCCGGCAGCCGGGCCACAGGGCTGTTTGATTGCCTAAGCCTGGTGGCCAGACAATAGGACCAGAAAGAATGGCTGCTTCCTTCCTTCCTGTCGAGTGTTCTGCCTGAGCGAGCAAATTCAATAGCACTTCGCTTCGCAGCAACACCAGGCTCTCTCGCACAGGCGAAAATCAACAAAGAGCCATTCTCGGGCATTTCCAACTGCACCTAAGCCAAGGCACTGAGCTGTGGAGCCATCCGGCCCGGGGAAGAGGAGGAGGGGGGGGCGGCACAGACGTCGCTCGAGGGTGTGCGGCCAGGCACAGTAAACATCCAGGTTATTGTTTATGGCAAAGGGCTGCCTTATTATTTTATTATTTTTCTTTTTATGTCAGGCACCAGGCGGTTTGGCTCCCCATCCCAACCCCCGACCCTGCCACTTGTTTTGTATGGGTTTTTTTTGAAGCACTCTGGCTGAATTTGCACTTTGATACCCCTCCATACAGGCTGGGTGAAGGGTACCATGAGGTATTCAGGCGTAACTAAACCAGGAGAAGGTGACACAAGACTTGCTGGGCGCAAAACCTGAACCCGTTGCTTTCTCCAGCTTTTAGTGGCCACACATTTAAACGGCAGGCCGACAGTGAAAATAAAATAGGTGTCAGTCAAGGAAAATATCTGAGAAAAGCAGGTAAGCAGATGACTGAGGCTGTGCTTGGGTGGGTATAAACTGAAACATCCTTTCCCTATAAATTCCATGAATAAGAAGGTAAGATAACAATCACAGATTTAGTTTTTCACTGGTATCAGGCTTTTTTCTGTCTTCCAGATCCAACTCTTTAGTTCAGTGCCAGACTAAGAAGGAACATCGTGTCGCTAAAATGACAAGGACCCGGATGCGCATGCCCAGAGCTGCCAGTCAGAAGTCAGATTTTTTTGTAAGCACCCAGTTTCTAGATACTCAGGGCCCCTGAAGAGGGTCCAGCCCACGAAGCTATCCCTGTGCAGAAATAAAGAACTTGCTCAGTTTCCCCGCTGTCTCTGCAGCGCAGTTTGTGCATCGCTTTGCAGCATAACAATTGGTCCCACGGGATTCCCGTGCATCTGCAGCCCGGCATCTCCTCTTGTTGTACGAACATGGCACAGGACGTGGCTGTGCCGAGGGACGTATTCTTGTGAACATCTGGGTTTGTTGATTCAGCGTGTGTGGGAAGAAGAAGGGGGAAGCGCAGAAAGTCTTTCAAAAAAGAAAAGCTTACATGGGGTCTTTGGAGTGATGTGGCTCTCTTTCTCTCTCCTGAAAAGCTAAATTTTTGATTTTTGTCTTTGAAATGAGTAAAGTAAGATTTTGCACTTGCCTGCTGCATCTGTTTTCTCAAGCAAAGACCTGTTTGTTTTTCCCATTGTGTCTGAACCATATTTGAAACAGACCACTGAGCCAAGTTACATCAAGCCCGTTTCTTTTCTTTTCTGCTTCTGAACTATGACAGATTATCCTAACCCATCTGCAGGCATGATTAAAAATATGAAAATCATTTTTACTTTTCTTTTGAACTGCCTTTGATATAGTATTTGCTGTCAGATAATCTATAGAGTTTTAACATCTGGTAACATAAAATGGTATGTTATTGCAGCTGAAGAAAGAACCATTTAGATATTTTTGTAGTGAGTTTTTTGTGGCATCTAAGATTGCAATTGTGGCTTCAGTTTACAATAAACTTGTGGTGATACAGCTATAACTAAATTATTCATTTTTATGCATCAGAACATAGTTTTTAACCCAGAGGAAAAAAGAAAGTCCCAGCACAGAGGATCTTTATTAAGATACACATACTGCCTATATGATTACGATAAGTGACGTTCAAATATGTCATCACCTAATCTTAGGAAACTAGCTCAGACAACTTTCTATTAAGCAATAACCTGTAAATGACAAAACAGTATCTATTTCAGTCATAGTGCAGTGAAGGCTAGATTACTGTAGTTGAAAGATTTTTCTCCTTCTCCAAGAGCATTCAGAAGAAACGTAGAGAAAAAATAACAATCGAAGTAGGACAGCCACACAGACTTTCATCTTTTAGAACGTGCCATCAATGACAATTCATAGACCATATAGATAAAGTTCATCTAGTTGTACCCATTAATATTTACAGTCTGCTTCTGTACAGAGAGATAGCAGTTGCTAACCTAACACGAGGCCTACTCCTAGTTCAGTTTGCTTTAGTGTGTCTTGGCTATTTTAAGCACTGGAAGAAGCCTATGGTATCATACAGTTGGTTTACCACTAGCAAAAGTAGTAAGGATGGGGGTATGCATCCCAATTACTTTTTATCCAAATTCACACAGAGTTTCCGTAAGGAAGCGTCACATTATTGCTTGCCCTGTGGAAAAGACTTTGCAACTAAGACTGAAGAAATTTAGATTAAAGAACATCACCACCAGTCTGATTGCCCAAAATCTGTTATTTGCAAGAGTTTTGTTTATGCTCTTCCTTACTCGATATCCTCTGGAATGACATGCAGGTACTGTCCTCACTTGTTTCAGCCAGAAGTGTGCATCACCATAAGTAGATGTCAGACTCAAGTTCAAAGATTCCATGCATTCAGGTACATCATGTTAACTCTGAGAGCAAAATCAAACAAACCATCTGATTTGGGCATGTGAGAAGGTGGTTGTTGGCCACCAGCCGTTCATTATAACACAACCCCCTTCCTTTTAGCACTTTCTGTTCTTTTAAAATGGTCTGGTGTCTTTTTTTTTTTTCTTTTAATCTCCACTGTAGTCAGGCTAGAGAGAGGTCAGATGAGTCAGACATTGGTTAAACTAACAGAACTGAGATAATTTTTGACAGTTATATAACCTCCCACCTTCGTTTTAGTAGTTTGTTCATTCCTCTAGCCGTACCCACTAGGACTTCCCACAAGGTCCTAGGGAAAGTTGAGAAGATAACTATTCAGTGTATTTTAGAGTATATATATTAGATACTCTCATTAACCCTATGACGTCTGGGCTCTTCTCTGTCTTGTGATACGTCTATGTTCAGATTGCCCCTGTGAGGCAGACAAATACTTTTACAGGTGAGGAGCTGAGGCGCAGTCAACACTGCGGTTGGGAGTGCGGCAGCAGTGAGGACAGGCACAAGAGGGCTGGTGGTAGCCAGACTAGCTTGGGCACTCGCAGAAGTGTAGACAAAGCAGCTCAGGACGCACAAATCTGCCTGGGAGCCTCGGCATTTAACCCACATTGAAGCCATGCCATTGGAGTGATTCCCATCTGCAGTTCCCAATTTATAGTGAGTGGTTTGCTGAACCATATAAAACAACGTTGTCACAATGGTGCTTTTGATTACAATTTTTATAGGGGGCCACAGTGGCCTTTGAAAACAGTGGGGGTTGACAGTGGTCTGCTGGTGCTGCTAAAAAGTTCAGGAATGCTGAACTTTAAGGTTAGGTTGTCTGATTGCAGTGCAAATATATGCTAAGTGACTTGCCCAAGGTCATTTGTATTATGATATCTATAGTAGAGCAGGCACTGAACACTGATTTTCCATAGCTGTGGTTAGTGCTCTAATCTCTGCTATGAAAAGAAAAAATATTTTCTAATCTGACTAAGTATGTTGAATTGTATCTTAGGCAAAGTTTAACTGGCAATACAATATACATAAGTAGGCTAATAAGCATATCAGGAATCTCCATCTTTACTTCTTCCCTATGTGAGCACTTGAATTGAAGCAGCAGTTCATTTTCATTTACAGCTTCTGATATTTTTGGTGCAGGCTCTAACCCAGAAATTGAAATGGGACACATTTGCTCTCAAATGAGAGGAATCTCAAACAGGTTTGCACAGAACACAATGAATGGTCTGACTTGAAACCACTTTTGTTTCTCTCTGCAGAAGAAAGTTGTGCTGGTTAACTAAAGGTTCAAACTAATCTGGTTAAACTACATTAAATGGTGGGTGGAGGTCTGTTACGCGTATTCAGACTAAACAGAGCTTACAGCAGTTTAACTGGGTCACTCCTAAAAAACTCTGCGTGACTTTGTTCTATAGACAAAGACAGCCATTATTAGGGTGCACATTTCTATATAATCCCAATGTCAGACATAGGAGGAATCTCTTCTCCTTCAGGTTTATTTGCTGCCGTAGCTCATGAAATTGTCATTCTCTTCCTTTCCATAGACTAATAAATCATGGAGCAGTCTGCCCTTCTCATAGAGCTTAATGGCCTGTCCATAATACTAATATGCTAATATTGCAAAATGACTTATGATTACTGTTATCAATATCCAGTCTCTTTTCCAAAACAAGATGACCTTACTGATTACAAAGGATTTCGAGTATCTAAGAAATTGCAAAAATATATGTATTCCGTTTTTTTTAAATGTAAGGGGAGAAAGTCTGTCCTTAGATGGTTGCATTCTGTTTGGGTCTTGTTGAAACAGAGGTTGAATATTTAGAATAAATACGAATTTTGGAAATTGTAGCTAAAGAAAGCAAAAGGTAATACGAGTAGAAACAACAGTGGTGTGTGGAAGTTCACTCAGGGGATGTAAGAGTCTGAAGGTGCAGCCTTTTTCACACCCAGGAGGCTGTTGTTCTGTCACTAGTGGAAGCCTACACGCATCAAATGGATGACATATAGACTCAAGACCGTGTCATAAGCTCAGCGAGTAGAGAGACGTTAGCCTGTAAGCTCCCTTTGATTTTTGCTCACCCAACGAATCACAGGCACAGATTTGAAGATCTACGTGAAGATCTACGTGCTTAATTGTATGACAAGCAACTTACACCTGGCAAAAGAAAAATGCCCCTTTTGCAAATTCACTTCTTGGGTGTGGAGTCGGGGTGAGAACTACTGTCAGGCAATAGTTCATGAAATGGAAAATGACTGCCTACACGCGTTGTTGCATCAGGTGCTTTGCACAGTTGTCTGGTTTACCATGCGACAAAGTACAAGATGATATACCCAGCAGCATGAAACAAAAGTGCTTCATATTAGAAAGTGCAAACAACCAAAATGTTTTTAAATATAGGCAGAATCTATAATAAGCAGTGAAACACCCATGCCTCTCAGAGCTAATGAGTATTCCCATCTGTAATGGTCTGCCACATCCCTGGTTAATTAGAAACTAAATTACTAACATCTCTAATTATTCATAATGACATTCTTTTACGTCTGTTAAATTAGTTATAAAAAATGATTAGCATAAGAAATGCTCAGCTTTGAAATACTAGTCAATAAGTCAAAATCCTCTGTTTGCCTATTTAATCTAATGAAAGGTATTTTATCTAACTTAGTATCTAAGCACACAGGCAAAATTAACCCTGTGAAAGTAAATGGTTTTATTGAACAAAGCAGAGCTAGGTTGCACTGCTGTCATTTACGTATACAGACTGTTTCCCTTCATCAACATATTTCAGAATACCATACATACTTTGAATAAGCTACATAATTTTCCTGGTAATATGAAAAAAA
>VXBW01005090.1:832175-848792 GCA_013400375.1 Thinocorus orbignyianus | reverse complement strand
GAGAGGAGAGGAGAGGAGAAGGGAGAACATTTACAATTTACATTTACATTTCCAATTTATTTATGAAATATTTAATATTTCAAAGATGTCTAACTTGAAAAATTCTACATCTAAAGTGTTGGAAGCAAAACTTTGTACTACAATCATTCCTGTTTAGACAATGATCTAATAGCCCCGAGACCATGTATGTACTCATTAAAACACTATTGCTGAAGGGAAAGCGTAGGCTTAGAGCCAGACTTACAGACAGGAAGACACCGGGTGATCAAATCAAAGTCCATCTTGGATCTCAGTGTTCCCTTTACAATACACGTGATTCTGACCTGAACAAAACCAGACCTTGAGAAATCACAATTTTCTCTCCTGCTATGTCTGCACATTAACTTTCTCTCCCATCACATTACTACTTTTCTGCCCAGGGAAGATAATGGTAGAAGTTTAGCCTTTAAACCACTAAGACTGTGCTAAAAAATTGTCCAGTATTTCAGTTCTATACTTCAACAATATTACTCCACTAAGCAGGCTTTCATGTTAAAACTGCAACCAATAGGATGTGTTCTCCATTCAGCAAAGCTACAAAGAGCTACCTTATTATTTCTTAAAGATCAGCATGTCAGAGTTTACATCTTTTCTAGATGTCCCAGGGTCGATTTCCTTCACGAGCACGAATGCTTAAGTCCATCTAGCCAACTCACTAATTATCCATAAGCTATAACTGAATAGCTGTGTTCACGTTGCCAGGCTTTCTGAGGACCGGTTGTAGTGTTTCACAGACTTAGCTGTTTGAAAAGCTGACTTTTAGTGAAAAATCTTCCCTAACACCACTGTAGAGAATTACTTTATCAACATATTTAGCAGAAGAAATTTGAGCTTTGCCCTCTGTTAGCTATGTACATTCACACTGAGAAAAAAAAAAATAAAATAAAATAATCATAGATCCAGCACAACTCCATGAGTTGTTTTTCATTATTTCTACACAAGTTTTGCAGTAGAACCCAGCTGAAGATGATGGACAGGATGGACAGCCATGTGAGCCTTGATAGGTGTAGTAAACTGCCGCTGAATGACACACAGGTGGTCACTACAATTCCCCTACACCTGCTTCAGGAAAGCCCAAGATGGTTCAGGCTTGGTGTGAATTTCTATGTCTCAAAAATGTCTTAAGAACATAGGGACTTCTTATGACCTCAAAAGAGTGGTGCATATAGCCCAGGACATGGTTTCTGATGGTGACAACAGAGACGCTATTTAGGAAAAAGATGCAATCCATTCCCCTCCTACTCCCACCCCATCCACCGCTGTTGTACTGGAATATTTGACTGTGGTATCTCACCCCCCATTCATTTTCACTTCTCTTCAATGATCTGTTGTCTATAAAGCAAACATTTGAAAGACACATATCTCACTGTTTACCGCTAAATTTGCAAAACCAAAGGAGGTGAAGACTGTCCATAAGCATGTTGCAGTTGGGTTCTTGAAGCTGGTTATCATTACGGGTGTTGATGGGACTGTGTCTTGTTGTGAAAGCTGTTTGTCCCTGGAGGTTGCTTTATGCATCTTCTCAAATAATTCCTGATTATGGATGCATCTTACCTTCTCTACCACTTCTCAAAAGTCTCCTAAGAGGTTCTTAAATAAATGTATCAGCAAGCTCTTCCCTTACTGGATATCCTTCCCTTTCTAGTCTTTAGCTAGCAGGAAACCACAGAATATCAGTCTATTATAGTCCTTAAAAATGTATAATCCTTAAAAAAGCTGTTGTTGTAGTCCTTATAAATTGAGGAAAGTTGAATCCTGGGTTTAATTATAGTCAAGATTCCCTTCAGTGCAGGGCAATAAGGATCTGGAAGCAGACGGCTCTTTCACAATAACACTAAAAAGCAAGAATCAGAAAACACAATTACCAAAAATATTCACAGTCCTGTGGTAAGGTTACATTGCTTACCAAAAGGATGTTTACATGTCATGTCCTCTAGGACGTGCAGTGATGTGCGCTTCTGATACTTCTCCCTCTCTCCAGCGAGGAGGAGGGTTCTCCTGAAGTGCTCTTTGCACCTCTTCCTGCTTCTAGGCCAAAAATCAAACCAATGCTACTTCGGGAATGAAGTGGTGAGTATCTGGAAAATACTTTGTAGCTAGCTGGGAGGAAAAGAAATGCTTGGATTTACAAAAAACAAGGTCTCTTGTTTTATAAGGCATTGATGTGAAACTCAAGATGGTTAGTAACATCTTCGAAGGTGTTAACCGGAAGCTTGGGTCTTATCTTTTCTAGGAAAATTGGTTGGGGAATGGTACTTATTTGCTTGTGTTTTTTAAACAAACATTTTCTGCTTATCAGATGGTAAAATCACAGTGCTAAGAGCATGACTGTAGCTTTTAACGTGTATGGGTAGAGATGGTAAACATTTCCTTGGTAGCATGAATGACCAAACCACATGTACTGAAATTCCAGCAGCTTTGACCGCACTAACATTTTACTTTATGCTAATGATTATGTGTGAGCTAGCAGTTGGTAAAAAACATACTTTTTTTTTTTTACCTTATTAGTGTGGACACAAAGACTACATACTTCTTCACCTAAGATAAATTAAATGAGCTAATAGAACTGAACCATCTACTCCTCTCTTTTGGCTTGTTGAAAGGGGGACAAAATGTGAACTCCTTCACAAATATGAAGGAGGAACTAATTTTCCTCCATCAAAGTAATCCACAAATTAATTTAAAATTTTTTTAAAGCTGTGGAAATGTGGTGACAACCTAAAGCTGGGAAGGTAGCCTCAGTAGCCTCTCTGACTGGAACAGAAAAAGCTTGGTGGTCAACAGTAACCAAATCCCATCAATTATTGGAAAGTTTTAATATTCTGTGGAAACCAGGCTCTCAGTCAAGGCTTAGAAGCCAGTCCCTGTCCTTGAAATGAACTGGTCTTTGGATATGAGCTAGAAACTCTCCTGATTTTTAAACTGTGTTATATTCTTATTTTCCATTTTATCTCCTTGCTTTTAACTGTATTATGAATGAGGTTTGGTTGCAAAATTATAAACCAAACGTAAGTATAAAGCCACCTGGATTCTGAATATTGTTGAGTCATCTTATGTCAAACACAACTCAAATGTTTTATGGAAAAAAATGAGAAGTTTTTGTATAGTCCAATTGCATTATAAGGCCTTAGATTCTTATTCTCTTGCAATAAAATCGGTGGTGGGTGTAATAAAATAAGGGTGGGTCCACCCACCCTTACAATGAATAACAGATTTTGTAACTCCAGATATAATCATTCATGTCACTTTATTTAACTGAGGAGACTAGTCAAGAGTCGGTAATGCATGAGACTCACACAGGGTTTCAGTAATTAACTGTAAGATTCATATGCTCAAGACCTGTAGATGGCTTTCTACCATGATTAATCCACTGACTCTTACTAAGCAGAGCTGATACTTCCTTAAGTTACAGACCTCTTCTACCTCTGCATCCTGCAGAAAAGGCAGAATCATCCCCAAACAGCCCAGCCCAACAAACAAAAACCATGTAATATCAAAATTCTGGCTGTCGTATTGGGCAGACCAGTTGCAGTGCTTGTGCAGTCGTAAAGTCACAACTTTCCAGAGATGCTGTCTCTCTCACGTGTCACAGCTATGTGAGCCTGACCACAAAACTGCTTTCTGAGCGCCCAAGGGCCCACGTTTTTCTGTCCTTTTTTTTTTTTTCATCTTGGATTTGTCAACATCCCACCATCCCCACCTAGGAGGTACGGTCTTTTGTTTGATGTGAGCTGAACTCCCGAGGGCACTGAAGGGGTTAAGTGGAGGAAATTCTTGTCAACTTCAATAGAGAATCAGGCATTTTAAAGGATTTTCTGTAAGAAGAACCCAGTATGTCTGACATCAGAGCCACAGCACATCACAGCGAAAGAGTAAAATTTTTACTTAAAGGGTTTTTTATACTTTCGGAATGGAAAATATTCATATTGTGGTTTTGCACTAAAAATAAATTCTTCCATTCACAGCCAGCAACAGGTAGCTGAGGTTAGATCAAACCACTAGCTTACTAATGACTATGAATTGCAGTATCTATAGAAATGACCAGAATTCAAGGCAACCTCTAAAATAAGCCAGATGAATCATTCTTGAAAAATATTATTTGCTACATAATAAATAGGCTCAGCATAAATGTCTGACACACAAAGCATGCTTTAAGTATTTTTTCAAAATGTAAAACACTGTTGCATGTAAATTGAAGTGATTGGTTTTATTCCTTTTGCAGAGGTTTTGCTTTTTTCATAACAAGTCTGGGAACAGTCAAGTGATCCTGGGATCCTAAAGTTAAGTGACTGAATTGGAAACATTCCTTTTGGGCAAGCATCTTGAACGTCATAAATAATAGCTCTTAAAGTATTATAAATAAGGAATCTGAACTGTCTCGAGTTATAGTGAAAGCTATTGTTCGTCAAAGATGCAGCAAGAAACAAAAGCTGATAAAATATTTAGATTCTTATTCTACTGTGTAACACTTTTTTATTTTTTGCTAGTAAGTTACCAGGTCAGACACTCCGCTAGTACACATGACCAGAACATCACTACCATTAGTAGACATGGGCTGGTTGACCCAACCCAAGAGTCTAGGCCCTGGTTCAATTATTAAAAAACAAACACCCAAAATCACCAAAAAAAAACATTGTCCCAGCAACCTCTGTCCTGTACATAATTTTCTACAGGGGTACATTTTCATATTTCATATCCTATGTTATCTCACTAAGGCAAGGACGTGATCTATACCTGCAGGACTTGCAGACCCAGAGAAGTAAGAGGAGATGAGGATCGTTAGGAAAGAAAGACCAAACCAAATAAACAATGGGAAAAAATCACAACCAACAGCAAAAAATACCCATTCCACCAAAGAAGCAAACTAGCAAAAATAGCAAAAACTTTTCACTTCGACCTTTTTTTTTTGGTTTCTGGTGTTTCCTTGACCCAGCAAGCTTAACTGCAAGTCTCTGAAATGGGTACCAAGGATGACCGCTTTTTCACTCTCATGCATGTTGTAGCTTGCCTTCACAAGAGAAAAAAACACTCAAAAACCCCAACAAAAACCCAAAAACGAAGAAAAAAAAAACCCCAAACCACAGATGGAAAACAATACCTTGGGTGCCATCAACATGAGATGTCTAAATCACATGTGTACAATTCAGTTTAAGTCACTAAATTTAGAAACAAATGCTCTTTGTGTCTATTTAGTGTCTGTACTCTTGTGGGACTGAATCTCTCAGTAAAGCCAAGCCAACAGTAAGCCTAACAGTCATTATTTCATGGCCATCACTGCTCATGCCCATCGCTACTATAGCCCTCTCGTACCTAGACGATATATCTTTTTCTTCTTCCTCCTGAAAATTAGTGTACAACTTACTTATAACCCAATCATTTTATTTGTACCACAGTTGCAGCCACAGAAGGAAATTGGAAAATAAATTTTGCTTATCAAAAAAAAAAAAAAAAAAAAAAAAAAAAAAAAAAAAAAAAAGAAAAAAAAGTTAATCCACTGGATTCTTCTGCTTCTCTGCATGCATTAAAAATTCTCCATGTTTAAAAAGCTCCTATACTTTTAAAGAGTATTTTAGAAAGATTTGGCATCATCAAGTTATGCACATACTTGCTTTATATAACCACATCACATCTGTGCACTCATCCCCCCTTTTATCGCTCATGCGCTGATGATGGCAGAGTCGTTTATAAATTGTAAGGGGCTGAAAATCTGCCTTTGCGTGAGAGCTTATATCAGTGTTGTTCGGGGACTGGCAAGGTCTTTTTGAAACTTGCCATATTATGTATGATTAGCAATAAGAAAACTAGTATCTTCATCACTCATTTCTCACTGAAAGTACAGAGTGGAAAAAAAAAGTTGCTCTTTTTACCGGAACAACATACCATGCCCGGGAGACTTCAGTATATAAAGTACAGACTGTAGGGCAGATGCACTCCACTCTGCAGATGTACTCTCTCAGGGGTGGGGGAAAAGAGTTGCCTTTCATGGTCTCATTTGAAAACTAGGGGAGAATGTTACAGCAAAAGCTGATACCCCGAAAAAAAAGAATATTAGTAACAGTGAAACACGGTGATAGGAAGTCGCTTCTTTCCTTCCACTTCTCATTTCCCCTAAAGAAGATGTAATGGTGATGTGTATATAAATATACATAAATATATGTATATGGGATATAATGGATGATACAGAAATGTAACTGTAAAAATATTTCACCCATTTTAATGGGCATCTTAGATCAAAGCAATGCTAGTCCTCATAGGCACTTCTGTCTGAGACTAGCTCACTACAGTTTACTTTAAGCACGTTTTCACTCATTTAACTTCAGGTAGTGCTTATGGCTGATTTAGTAATACTGTCACAAAACACTGTGCAGATACTCTTAGTAGGAATGAGCCTATGACAATTAACCAGATTGTCAGCTAAACCAAATTAATACTCTCCCTAGACTTTTTTGCAACAGCTGAGTGAAACTGAATTCAGTCAAAAACTGTTGCAGCTTTAGTATACAAGATAGGTTTGACAATAGTAAGCTGAAATAACGGGAGAAGAGTCTACACACAAGCTTGCATTGACACAAGTCTGTCAGTAAAAAGCCTAACAGGAATCTCCAGCACCATTAATGGAATTAACCCCCAAACCAGAATCTCTCATCAGAATCTTAAAGATTGGTGCCTGAAGGAAGCAACTGCATATATACTACAGAAGTCTTAGAAATAAATAATCTGTCATAGAATAAGTTAAGTAGGATCAGAATAAAGGTTAAAAATCCGAAAGTAAGGTGGCTATTCCTTGATTCAAAAGTGTGTCTCATGCAATTATAAACTTTTTTTATTCCCCTAGGCAGCTGGGATTTTCCCAGGATACCCATTCAAGTGTATGTTCAATCAGTACATATTCAGGAATTCACCTCTTGTCTATACAAAGTTTCAAGGAGGTCAAGGAGAATTTTGTCATTGCCTCCAGTGAGGCCAAGCATTTCACTCACCAATCTTGCAGATGAAGTGAGGTCTTTGGATAAAAACTATGTGAAATGTAAACAGCACAAATCCTGGCCACATTTAATAAACCGAACAGGACGTCTCTCCATCCAATATTTTGCTTAGCTTCATTTATCAACTTAAAAAAAAAAAAAAAAAAAAGTTGACATTGTTTCATTTTTCTAAAGCAGAGTTTTTAAAGCGTGAATTGTGACAGTTCTTTTGTCTGCAGACACATCTCTTAGACCGTGTGTATATAGAAATATATTTTGCATACACTTAAAATACTTCAGTGAGATCTGTTCTCTCAGATGCGAAGCTCAAATACAATACTTCACACACTGTATTTTCTCTATGAAAGCCTGCAAAATCACTCAGCAAACACGAGGTTCCATAAGCCACCCACTCTATAACCTGGGGGCTAAGGGAGGATGGGGCTGAAAGGAAAAAAGAGAAAACACTTTCCTATCTTGTGGAAAGATGAGGTTATAGTGTTTATCATAGGAGGAAACTATTTTTGTGACTATTTTCTTCAAGATGAATGTAGGTTCCAAAAGTAAGATATGCCATCTTAATTCATTCTTAAAAATTAAGTGTGAGCTGTGACATATAAAAACTTGCTTGCTAATGAAAGAAAAACACAGGAAAAAGTCTGTTTTCATGACTTGTCAGTAGATACTTAAGGAATAATTTTGTAAAAAGAAAAAACACCCTTCCCCAAATCAAACCAAAAATTACAGATTCAGGTTTGATATGAAATATTGATATATGATGTTAGGTAGCTATTCTACATTGGAGTAAGAGCCCCTATCACCTAAGCTTCGCAAATTTCTAATGAGTTACATTGTCACCTTACTCCTTTGACAAAAAACGAAGTATGTTGCTTCTGTGCAATTAAGTTACTACTTGAGGATTAGATTGTGTCATCCTAATTGGTGAGATTGTCTATTTGGGTGAGTAAACTTCCATTGAGATGAGGTTTGTGGGAGGGATCTCCTTCCTCCTGGAGTACAAACAAGTGTGCCCAAGAACGTTCCCGGGCACCACATTCCAGCTGGCCCTGAAAGGATAATGTCCATGCTGGTCAATTCCTTTAACCTCTAAAAGAGGGGAGCTGCTGGCAAGCTGACATTTGGGAATGGCCCTGGAACATTTTAGTTCCTGAAATGTGCCGGGGAATAACTTGGGAGAG
The DNA here is from genome assembly GCA_013400375.1 of Thinocorus orbignyianus. NCBI lineage: Eukaryota > Metazoa > Chordata > Aves > Ciconiiformes > Thinocoridae > Thinocorus > Thinocorus orbignyianus. The sequence goes on along the minus strand of VXBW01005090.1, from coordinate 840,589 downwards.
TACATTTTGGCACATACTTAACTCACACCAGGGAAAGTCTTAACGCTTCACTAGCGTGGGCAATTGCAATCCATTGTCCAGGAACATTTCCACCTACTGTCTGATTTACTAGTGCAGAAGTGGCCAAGGACACTGTCCCGCACTTTCAGACTTTGTAGTGTGATTGTATGTATTGCAAGAGAGAACAGTTCAGGCCCAGGCCTGATGTAAAGTTCATTTTTTACACCATTACCCACATCCATGCACATTTCAGAATAACTTACAGTCTTTTCCTTCCACTTTGAGACGAAAGGGTCCAAGCAATGCCTTCTTTCTTGAGAACAGTACAGAGAGTAGTAAACAGTGTGCAGATAGGTAGCTTTCACGTTTAGCTGCAATATTACAGGATCCCCATGCACTGGTTTTAAAGTATGAACACAGTTTTCCTCCAACAATAAGTAGCCACTGAAGGTTAGAAATATATACATGACAAACAGCTGCATGACCTCCATATGCAGAGCAGCAGAAGACAGCAAAAATTCACTGCTAAAGCATATTGCACTCTGAGTTCTGCAAGAAGGGACTGATGCTCCTACTTTGCTTTACTGCTTGATGCAGCTGCAGTTAGATAAGTTCCGAAAAAGTGTTCTCAATCCTTTAACTGTTTTACTTACATGCTTCATAGTGCCAAATACATCGGGGCAGGGGGGGAGGGAATTCATAAAACTAGCACTCCATTAAATTATCACTCTGTCTACAATAATTAAACCAAATGCATAAACAAAATGACTGAAAGCAAACAAAACAATTTTGAAATTTTCTCCTCTTTGCAATAGTTTATGCAAGAGAAATGAGAGGCAAGAATAACTTTGTGCATTTGACAGTATGTGTGGTGCACCAATTTTTACATGTGTCTTATATGGTAACAAGAAATAATATCATCACTTTAAGGAAATCATTAACTGATAAAAACTTTCACCACAGTGGAAGCTGACAGAAGTCTGAACTGATTTTTAGATCTAAAGTGGAACTGTCTGTCTTTTAAATATAACCCAATAGTGCATTTCACTCACAGTGCAACTATTTTTGAAACGTAGGTTGCTATAGCTCTGATGTTCGACTTCATTTCTGAAGATGACAATGTTTGAACGGTCACTTAGAAATTTTACATTTTGGTGGGCTTTTTGAGAGACACACTGAAAGAGCATCAAGATATCCTTTTATCAGTAATCATTTTAACAACCACACGATTTATGATTTTGTTTTTATATACTGCTTCTTGATCAAAATAAAATCAAAAGGGAAAAACAAACAAACAAACAAAAAAAAAACCAACAAAAAACCCCAACCAAACCTTAAAAAATCCCACCTTGTTCAAGGTGTTCTCTATGTCCATAAATTGGTGATTCATCCTGATACACCCTTGTGTAGTGGCTCAGATTCTCCAAATTAAACTTGTGCCTACAATATCTGATTTGCATCAAGCACCTTCTCTTGTAACATATCTCAGGTGCACCCAGTGGTTTTGTAATTATAAAGCAGGCAATCAGGAAGGCAGAGATACTCTGATTATACATTTTCTTACATTTTTAAAACAGATTATCTCCCTTGGTCAGATTGTTTTAAAATGTAACTTAAATTCCTAAGTATTAAAATATCCATAAATAATCCTAGGTAATAGCAGGCTACATTGTTAAAGCTTCTGATTATTGTTAACTTCTACTGAAATGAGAACCAATGCATTTTACTTTGGAAGTCTGAACATTTTAGCCATAAACTTCTCTAATCAGCACGCAGGATCTGAGTCAGAGAAAAAAGAAAAAAGACGAAGAAGAAAAAGAAAAAAAAATTTCCTACAGCACCAGCAAAGAGAAACTTCAGATATATAGCGCAATGTTTGTTGCCTTTTCCCAAGGTTAAAAATGCTGAACTCCTCCCACTTTGCCTCAAGGAAAAATAGATACTACTCATGCCCAAAGGTAACAACATCAGCTCTTCTGGACAATCCCTGTGACAGAGGAACAGCAGATTCTGCTTTTATAGTAGTAAGACCTCTGTCATCTGAAACAATGTGCCAATATGTTAAAACAAAGGGGAACTCTTTAAAAGACACATAAAACCTTCTCTAGTAATAAAAAAATCATACTAAAGAAATGAAAATAAGATAATTTCTGGAACTGTGGATTTCAATGTAACTTGAATGGAAAAAAACCCACTTTGTATCTCTCTAAAATGCAAGACAAGTACAGCAAGGTAATCATTTTTCCACCTTGTCTTAAGTGTCCAGAGACAGAGAATACTAATGAGAAAAGCATGTTTCATCCTCCTCTTTCACCTTTTGTCCTAGTAAGTGGCAGTAAACCTCTATGTATCATGGCTAGGAAAGGTCAAGGGGAGGGACAGGGACCAGAACGAAGAAATACGAAGAGAAATATGTACCACTAACACATAGGGGGTCTCCTGAGATTTAAAAATAGACCATATTTTTGAAAGTAATATGTATATACACATAGTTTCCATCAAACTGTCCTGATTTCAATGAGATGTCAATCTTTATTTCTAAATTTCCAGTTTTAAAATCAGAAAGAAAATTGAGCATTTTCATTGGTAAGGATTTGGTGCCCTTTGTCACAAAGCAGTCTACCTGCAACCTCAACCTGTAATTGATTTATTTAAGATGAACCAATACATTGCTGACATTTTCACTAAGAAGTCTATCCAATACTATTCATACAGACATTACTCAATCAAGCGTGCTCTTATATTCAGCCAATTTCTTTCTGGGTCTCTGCTCCAGTGACTGATTGAGAAATTAGTCTCAGCAAATGAGATCATTATTACTCGCTGTACCTGCACCCATCTAGGAACATCAGAAACGAGACAGACTGTTCAAATCTGCTTCCCCCAACAGCTAATTCCTAAAAATAATTGAGCATTCTACTGCAGTACAGAAACAAGTTCTATTCTCTAACTGCCATTTAAGAATAAGCCTTAAGATTTCATTCATCACAAAACTAAATTGTTTTATACTTTGCCAAAAGTGAAAAAACTTATACAGGTAACATTGTACATCTAAAAAATTAAAATAAATAAACAAGCAAACAAATAAATAAATAAAAAGGCAAGTTAGGCATGGTATATAAGTGATCAGTTCTTTCCTGCTGACAAGCCATTTCCATCTCACACATGCTGAGAGTTTTGTAAGAAAGTGTAAAAAAGCTATTGTGTTAATCACAATTACCACTTAACTACTGCACTTCCTCACTGGCAGAATTTTGGTTTCTGAAGACTGATTTGGTAACTTGCTTGAGTATGTAAATACTCACCTGAATATGATCTCAAATCCTTTAAGAAAATATTTTATTTCCATCTAAAATACTGTATCATGTTATTGTCCTTTTGGATCCAAGTTTCTTCCTATTTTTTTAACTGCTATGATTGCTGTCTCAGAAAAGAAATTATAATTAAGCCTCAAACCGTTGAAGACCAAAATAAAAAATTTGCTTGAATATATTAATAGAGACAGTTCTAAGTTACTGTACAAGTGAATTTGATATATCTATTTGTAGCTCAAGTCATATGAAAAAAAAAAGTTATAAAAGCTATGTTTCCATCATTGCTACAGTCAACTGTCAGTCCTGCAGGTCTCTTAATTTCAAGCAAACCTTACAGCGACATCAGAATTTACAGGAGGTTAAGAGATCAAAACACTAAACCAACAACACAACAAATGGAGCAGTAATAACGTTTTCCCCTTTCTCATGGTTTAATAGCTGTCTAAAATCAAAGTCCTTTACAGTGTATAGCTGACATGACTTTCACAGTTATCCTCAAAACCTGTGTACGGAAAATTTTGCTCTTGGACCTCCACTTCCCTATCTCAAAAGGACAAAGTAGGCATGCTTTAATAACATTATCTCAATCCACTTGGAAAGCCCCCTTAATTCTTACTAAAACAATGTAATCTGTTTGAGGCAAGATTTTGGTTTCATTTAGAACAGTAACCCTTATCTAATTAAGTGCAATATTAGGATGTTAGCTAACATACACAAGCCCACTTTTAAGAGGCCACTGCACATGCATGTTAATTCACAGTAACTGAGGCCCATACCCCAGCACCGTGGTTGATGCAACTGGCCATGCCTAATGCCATCCTCCCATACGTCCTCCTTCCCAAGTGTCATACATGCAACCCAATTTGCTGGCAGTGGGCTTACCTGGGGTGGGGATCCACTCTTTATCCTCATTAAGAACTAAGTGAAAGATGACAACCAGTGTTTAATGTTGAGACCAGCTTCAAATTTCACTATCATCAAGAGGATGGTTTTCCTTTTCCCTTCAAACCTATCTGGGTTCAAAGAACTCAAAGCATTTCCTGTAGCACAAACCAAAACAAACCCATAATTTTAGTATTGGACTTCATCTAGCAGCAATTAAGAGCTGCACCCTCCCTGACTGCTAAGCTGGTCATCCATGCATCTGCAGTTTCCCAGATCCATCTTCAGCTTTCCTTAGAGACATCTTCCTTGACTGAAACATAAATTGCTGAAAAGACAGGGCTCATCTTCAGCATCGTCACATTTGTGAACACAGTGAAAAGACTGTATTTACTGTCTACTGAAATCAGAGGAGGTTGGGGTTTCCAGAATAGAGCCTAAAGGTCAAGGATTCCCCCAGTAAATTGACTATTTGATTATGTCCATGTTTGTTTTCAATCAGCAAGATGAACCCAGAACAGTTTAAGCATAAGCACCTAATCTAATTCAAGAATTATAATCAGTGAACGGAAACACATGATGGTTACCAACCCCTTCAAGAACAAAATTTCTTCAAAAAAAATTATAAAACTCTCTGTTTATCAGCAGACAGGTACAATCTCACATATATACCCCAACACTTGGTCATGATACACTGATGCACTTTAAATAGGGACAAATTGCTCATGTAACATAAGCCGCCTCCTTCCTGGCAAATTCCACTCAGAAGGCTAAATATATACGGCTTGTCTTTGTATACCGAAGCAGCTGGTGCAGAGAGGAAAGAAAACCAGCTTACATTTTTCACCAGAGAGGTAAGGAAAAAATAAAATAAAATAGAGTGAACAAGGGCCACGTATCAGCTATTTTTGTTTTGCAAACTAGTCAGGGCTTGCGCTTTTTCGTTTCACTTGATGATTGATAACCAATACACACAAACACACAGTGTAAGATTGTTGAGTACTGCAGATGTACGCAAAATAGCCCAAACACCAGATCACAGATGAAAATTAAGGAGCAAAAAGACAGAACGTTTACTCAATGCTTTGGTTTTCAACTTTTAGCGAGTTCTTAATTTATTAGTTATAACTTGTTTTTGTTGGAGAGAGTTCAGAAAAGGCTGTGAGATTTTTCTATGCGTTAACTTAAAAATACTTATGAGTATTTCTTAAATGCCAGCTTAAGAAATGCATAAATAAAATTCAACATCAAGACCTCTAAACTTGGAGAGACATGCTCAGAACAGGAAATGATAGTTTGTTAATAAAGAAAGGTAAATCATTCTCTAGGCTTCCGGTGGGAAACTTGGCAGCAAAAGGATTTTGACCTCAGTGGAAGGTAACTGCCACAAATGACAAATCAAGCAACTTTCTTCTTATGAGTGAGGCAAATGTTTGACATAAGGCTGGATTGCATTCAGATCTATCATTCCCTGTGGCACAGTCTTCTGCTTTTAACAAATAATCCTGCAAGCTTTTTGCACTGACCGTATTAATTTTTTTTCTCTCTCGCTGAGTAAAGCCATGCAAGCCTAACATTTTTTGTGAATGATTACTTATTTCCTATTTGAAGCACAAAAGCTCATCACTTATAGAATAGGTCAAGCTTTCAGTGCCTATTAGTCCTAGTCTGGAATGAATTAATGCATTTTCCTATGTTCATTTTCCTTTTCTACTGCAGGAACAGTATATGGGCCATTTGTGCAAAGAAAGGAAGCAAAAATCCTGCATTATTTTCAAGTGAAACAGTAAACAACAACAAAAAAATACACTTAAAAAATTCTGTTTTCGTTGTCGTATTAGACACACTGTGATTGTATCGGTCTGAAGTTTGTCATTAGAAGTACCAGTTTTCCCAAGTCGGAACAATAAATGGAGGGAAAAAATGACAAGTAGCCCAGTTTAATTTCAAACGTTAATATATTTTCTATTTTATAGTGAACATATGCATCGTTCACCCCTTATCTGCAGCAACTATGACGTCCTCATAAAAAGGGGTGACATTTGTAAGATGCCTCTTAAAATAAATATTTCTTTTTATAAAATAATAAAACTTCAAATAAATATTCTTTACACTAAACAATATGTTGAAAAAATTAGAAAATAAAGGCTGAATTTTACTGTAACTGTACAATATACATGAAGTCCAAAGGGAAATCAGAGTCTGTAATAGAAGGTTTCCGTAAGACAAAATACAATCTAAAACCATACTGATTGATTCACATTCTTCCGAATGTACAACATATTAGTATAATATTTTGTGACTGTGCCATGTCTTATGACACCACTTATTTTTCACAGTTGAAAATATTATTGTATATACAAAAATATAGCACATTATCTCTGGCAGAAAACAATGAAAAAAAAAGAAAAAAAAGGGAGTCGTTTGCTAATTTACAAATTTTGCAAGTACTATTCACAAACAATAGAGTTGCCTAGGAGTGTCGGTGTTGCTTTAGCTTATGCAATATGTGGGTCACAATGTACTGCATCCCATTTTTTTATTTTTTTTATTTGATTTTTTGTTTTTTTTTCTGTATCCTACTAGCTGGATTCTAACAAGCCTATCGGTTAAGATGGCACACACGGAGAAAAGCATTTCACTGCAAACAGCAACGCGTATCCCCAACCCATCTACTACAGTGCCAAGACCATAGCTGCTTAAGTTGGTTGCATATGTACGTTAAAATAATCCTCATCACTTTTAGTATTTCTGACTAGCGATGCTATGTTGGCTTTTCAAAGTTCCTGGGGGGGACGCTGGGAACTTTGCAGCAGACAGTGTTGGAGTGTTTACAGCGGCACCCAGGCCGATTTACCCGGTCGTAACAGCCCTGGCACAACTTAAGGCAACCCTTGGCTGGTAGGTAACACCACAAGCAAGGCAGAAAGAGGGACACCACGCCCATGGCGGACCACCTGGTGCAGCAATGCGACTGGCTGCAGGAGCAGGGGTTGTCAGCGCAGTTGTCCTCGTCGTCGTTGGAGCAGTGATAGAAGAGGCCCTTCACGCAGCAAACGCAAGTCCCGTAATCGACCACGTTCTGGGCGGAACAAAGACACTGCTTGTCACAGATCCAATAGGATGGGAGGGTCCTCGGGTACGTGCACTCCTTACACTTACACTTCCCGCAGTCCTCACACCTGTAGCTGTGCGCTCCCAAGTCTTCTTTGCTCAGTGGCTTCAGCTCGCCCGACTTGAGCTCAGACTTAGGTTGCATTCGGACTATCCCGTCAGTGACCGGCCCCAAAGATGATCCTAGAAGTCTTTGTTCGGATGAATTACTGCTCGTACTTGTCCTTGTACTGCTCCGTGAACCTGTGCTGACCGTGCTGATGGACCGGGACAGGGGTGCCCGAGGAGAGGCGTGCGTTTGCGTGTGCTGAATCCGGCTAAAATGACGATGCTCGGGCAAGCCATGGGGCCTTTCATTTTTGGGTTGGGTTGCTAGCCGAGGAGCGGACTTGACCCCCGGCCGCGGAGCCACCGTAGGTCCCTCCGTGTACTCATTCGTGTTGCGGATGGCTCTGATCTGGTCCAGCGACAGGACGTGAACCTGCTGCGTCAGGACATCCCGCAGGTCGGGCTCCCCGTGCGGTCTCCCACTGTCACGCCGAGCCTGTAGCAAGGCCTGCGACCCGCTGCCGTGCTGAGCTCTCGTCTCCATCAGTGCCCGGAAGCGTGCTCACCCCGGCAGGCTTAGAACACATCTGAAATCCTGGAGCAACAAAGAGAGGATTCACTATTGCAACACAGCTCATGCTCCCTTCCAGCAGCCCTGCAAGCCTGCGGGATCCCACGGCACCCCACACCAGCAAGTAACGCATCAGCCATTAAAAAACAGAAAGGGAGTCACATCTGGGGTGGAGCACGGGCGCCCGTCAGCTGAAGGCACTTCCCTTGGCCTGTCCTGCCTCCTCCAGTGGAGAGCTTAAAGGGATTCTGTTCTAGGTCCACGCATCTGAACTTGTGGCTCTAGAAAGTCTAGGTACCACGCCTGCTAACTAAGGCTTCCCAGGCCATCTTCTGGTTAGACCATGGCCTTTAAAGTGATTACATTTCAGCCACTTGAAGTGACTCTTCTTTCCACATCAGGCTACTGAAAAAACTTATATTTAAAAAAAAAAAAAAAAAAAAAAAAAAAAACCGACAAAATTTAAAAAAGTGAAATTGGACCCA
>VXBW01005090.1:807957-818502 GCA_013400375.1 Thinocorus orbignyianus | reverse complement strand
ATGCAGGCGGGGGTGGCGGGCCCCGAGCGGCACAACCCCCCGCCGGCGGGGCGCATTGTCCCCGGCCCCCTTTTCACGGCGGGGGAAAAGGTAATTGACAGCCCCATTGTCCGCCCCGGCCCCCCGCGGCTTTAAAACACTCCGGGGCCCCCAGTCACACGTTGTCAATAAGAAGCTGTCGGAGGTGACGAGTGAAGAAGGGCTGTTCAGGAAACAGTTTGAGCCCTTCAAGTGGACAGGCCTCAGTGACTTCTCCGGCACTTCGGCTGCCGCAGGCAGCCCCTTCAAAAATAACCTTAAAGCAATAAAAATCAAGCATGTCAAAGTTTGGCAAAGCAGTTTGGGTGATTTAGCAGTTACAACACTTCTTTCTCTATTAGCCAATCTTTGGGCTTTTGACTTTTTATCTCCTCATTTCCACCGGTTTCTGCATCTGCGCTGATGGCTAGGATAAGTTGTCCCTCGTCACCCACACGGCAATCTGTGTCACTTGCAAAGAGAAGCCGTTTGACCCGATTCTCCTCTCTCACAGGAGCTCCACATCCTGGAGCGCAGAAAGATGTCTTGGGCTTAGTCGATCCGTTTATTTTGGGAACAAAACCTCCTGCACCTGAGAATTATTGAAATGTCTTGCCATCGGCAAGTCTGGACGTCTGTGCCATACGTAGTGTTTTATACACGCAGCACTCATTGCCTTTATCTATCCAACGCAGGCAGTGTTGATGTATCATCACACATGACACATCATATATGATGTGTGTGCGTAATGATGTGTAGGATACGTTACATTTTAAATACAATTACAGGCTTTCCTCCAAAGGCCTCTGCAACCTTCGGCTCTGTTGCTGCAGCTGGATCCACACCGGCCAACATTTGTGTGTGCGCTGAGCCCCCTTTGCAGCCCACCTGCCTGGATCTGATTTCAGCCTCCGAGCTGTCATTTCCTGCCATCACATGAGGTAGTTAGTGTGTGCTAACTAACTAAACTCCGGATCTGTTAGACTTAGCGCTGTCATTTAGCAATGCCCAATTCTGCTAATATATTCAGCGCTTGGCACTGACGGTGCACTTAGGAAATGGAAGGCAGGGGTCAAATATTTTTTGCAATATTCTGCAATGTCCATGCAGATGGACACAATGTCCATGTGACTGAAACATTGTATTCCAGCCAGAAATGTAACTCTTAAAAAAAAACCAAAACAAACACCAAAAACCTGACAGTAAAACCAGAGGCTGAATTAAGGAGAAAAATAAAATTTTCTGGAACTTTGGGCTCTGTGAAAATTGACTTAAAAAAGAAAAGACTAGCTAATCTCCCACAGCTTTAAACTCTCCTTACTCACATCACACAGGATATGTGTTCCTATTTCTTTATCAGACAGCTTATTCACAAGGTATAAAGAACGTCACTTATTGCTTAAGGGTGGCCAGGGCAAAATAAATCATCATGAGAAAGGAGGTGCATGGCAGCAGGTTTAAGTCTGTGATCTACAGATGAAGCACAGTGTATTCCATCTCACTAACCCATCTATACAGGCAGCTCTGCGCTCCTGGGTCAGGCCATGAGAAAGAAGACTTTATAGCAGCCTTCCAGTATCTGAAGGGAGCCTGGAGAGGGACTCTTGGTGGGGAAGTCTAGTGATAGGACAAGGTGTAATGGCTTTAAATTGGGATAGGAGAGATTTAGGTTAGGTATTAGGAAGAAATTCTTTCCTGTGAGGGTGGTGAGGCACTGGAACATGTTGCCCAGAGAAGTTGTGGATGCCCCATCCCTGGGAGTGTTCAAGGCTTGAGCAACCTGGTCTAGTGGGAGATGTCCCTGCCCATGGCAGGGGGGTTGGAACTCAATGATCTTTAAGGTCCCTTCCAACTCTAATCATTCTATGGTTCTATGATTTGCTTTCTTTTTCCTTTTTATTTTTTAAAATATTGTTATTGTCTGTCTTCCATTTGCAATCCATTTATACATCTCTTAATAAAATTTAATCTCCTTGTGCTTCTAGTTCCGCTTCACTGATCAACAGCACATTTCTGCCATATTTTAAAGACTAGGGTGACACAGGCTTGATAAGTGCCTGAAACTAGTTTACAGGCAATTTTAGCCAAACCTTACAGCATGCTTTAAGACATGGCCTTCCTGGATACCTTTTGAAATCTTATGGGAGTAAAAGCTGTTCAAAACCTCAGACCAGATGCTTTGGTAGGAGCCAGTCTTTAGATTGCAAATTACTTCAGGCAAGGATCTCCTTCCTGTTTGGCAACTTCCTAGAACATTTTGCAGCAGGATAAATAAACAGCTTATTATATTGAGGAGGAGATACTCAGCTGGGGTGGTTTACCATTCCTGACTTCCATCCTCTGAGAATCCAACTCCACATGGAAGCCAAGGGTTATCCATATCCTGCAAAGATTTCACACATTGGGAATCCATGATGGGAAGAGTTCACTGTATAGACCTGTTTCGTTTACTTTCCTTTGCTGTGATTAGGAATGTTCATTTGCCACATTATACTAACTTCATACTGTTCTAAGGTCTGCTTACACTGTGTATAGCAATATTTTGCTGTTAAATTGAGTAGCATTTTAGAACCTCCTAACTTGGGTGCTTTTGGGTTATGTATTTTGTGCAGGGAATGATACAAAAATGCACAGTTAGCAAGTTTGCTATTGCCTTTGCCCAGTAGTGCAAAGTGTCTGCTTGGACACCATTAGATCAGTGGGAAAAAACCACAAAACCTCATAATAGCAATAATAATGACAAACCCCTTTGCTATTCATTGACCTACATGTAGGAAAGCACTTGAAAAGCCATTACAGAATATGTATGCTTAACCCCAGCAGAGCTGAATCCTTCACTTCTCAGCTTTTTGGAGAGGCAGCAGAAAAAAACCAGTATTTTAGAATGCAATTGGCAGATAAATACAGTGTCAGTACTTTCCTGACAGGCTTTTCCTTCTTGGCTAAGCTTATTTTTAATGGGAGACAAAGAGCAAGCATGACAAATATTTGTCTTCTGATACACAAACAGGTTGGTGAACTAAGGCTGTGAATCCTGCCATCTGAAAAAAGTGACAGCAAGATGGCAGGAGGGTTGACATCATGTGCTAAAAGAGGAGTGACAGCAAGGCTGACAGAGAAGCTTAATTGGACAGTCAAGTGTGAAGAAAAGGCAGCTGAGTGGGTGTCTGTAGATGAGAAGATGGGAGAAAAAAAGGCCAAGCACTAGTAACTGTCTAAACAGGAGGATACATTTTATTTATTTAATTTATTTTTATTTTGTTGCTTGCCTTAAAGCCCTGGAGAACCATGCTCTGTCCCTGGATTGGTGTGAGGAAAGCGTTCTTGCTTTTACTTTGCCTTTGCCTCAGTCTTGCAGTCACACTCCCTTAACATTTGTTGTGAAATCTAGACTGTATTAGAGACGACGGGAATTTTGCCATCATCTTTACTGTGGCCAGGATTTTACTCAATACATAACTCCAGCAGTGTCAGCAACGTTGCACTTGCATAGGCCGAGGCTAAATTTGGCCACAGGAAGGGAACATTTCCGCCCACTCCCTCCTTCCCAAAAGAAAGATGTAAAAGGCTGTTGAAAGACAGTTAATGGTCATCAATCAGCCCTGTGTGAGGGGTGAGAACTTGGAGGAAAAACACCCATTCTGCAAGGTATGGGCCAAACACAACCTGCAAACTCAAGTTATCCAGCCTGTAGCCAGCTCTCAGCTTTTCTACAGGGGAAGGTTGGGAATGAACTGCATAGCATATTCATGGCTTCTGGGAAACATTGTCCTACTTTTCATGCCAGTCCAATGGACCTCCATGTACATTCTACCTTGGGCTATGTGAGCGTGGTGCGGGTTTGGATATAAAGCTCTCACTGGTTCCTAAATGGAGCTATGTTGCCCAGACAGCTAGAAAAAAAAATGGGGACTACTGATTTGGATCGCGGTAGAATTTTCTTTAGAGATTCTTGTCAGTTCTTCCACCGTTCAACCAGGAAGAAGTTGGACTGCCAAATGAATCGAGGGTGAAACCTGTTTCTTGAACGTATCTCTGGGTTCAGTAGCGCATAAATATAACAGAAGAAGTTCTGAATCTTTTGAAGTCCATAGGAAAACTACCCTTGGCTTTGATGAGACCTGAATTTCATCTTTTTCCCATCACCTCTTTCTTCCCCCTTTGCTTTATTCACATCATAAAATAAAAATTGAGGCTCATGTCTGTTTTTGTATAGCTGTTTAGATTCCTTTGAGCCGGGCACTAGCAGACAGGCTCCATTTGTATGTACAAAAGCCAGCTATACATATGCAATTGCACTAAGGGTGCATGAGAAGATCCTCTACAACCTTAGGCCTCAGCTTATGAAAATCTGATCCCGGAAGCTTTATGGTTCCAGACTCTTTTAGGGAGCTGAGGGACGCGTCTGTCTGCTAGATTTTGTAATGAGCATTTTACTTGGGAATAAACCCAGTAAGATGCTGAATGCTGCTGTTTCCTTTAACAAGAGTCTCTTTGAAGGCATGGTAAAGTAGGATCCAATTCTGTGAGAATCCGATAATGAGAATCATGAGGAAAAGAAAAGGTCTTAATTGACTCTGTCTTTAAGTTTTCTGGAGTCCTTTGTATGGATTTTCTAGTGCATGGAAGAGCTTAACACATATTTTTCCTCTGGCTGGAGTCTGGCGGCAAACAGTCCCTGCTGTTGTCAGCCGTGCAAGTAGCACGAATAGCATACCTCTCATCCGCAGGAGTTTTGCAGTTATTTGGCTTCAGACACATGGAAGTGTTACCTGAGTAATGACAGGAAGATCAGGCTCATTAGCTAATTAATTCTCACAACACCCAGGTCACACCCCTTTCATAGTCGGTTGGGCACAGGTGTGTTGGGTACAGGTATGTGTACAAACATGCCCTTTGGAAAGCAGCATCTCCTTTTTGTTGGGTGCCGTGAATAAGCACGTGTTGTGCCACTAAGTGAGGATGAGCTGAAGGTGCATTTTCGGGATGCAGTCTAGCCACCGTGCCCTTGGATATCTTATGTCTCATCTCAGTGAAATTCCCTACCTCTGTCTGCCTTGGTGTTCCAGGTGCTAAAAGTTGGTTGCGGTACAGCAATGTGGCACCTATGTTATCTTATGGCCATATTCACTATACACGGCAAGGTGCTTTTAGCACTGAAGGTGCAGTCATAAAGTCTTAAAATCCTTTTATTGGGGGAAAAAAATTAGAACAGAAAATGACAAATCTCCACTTTCAGGTTTGGAGCCCACAAAAAACAATGCTCTATGCTCCCTCTGCTGGCTCCAAGACAGCAGCGAAACACCAGGACTTCCTCTCGGAGATGGACTACCACATCAAGGCAAGCACACAATTTCAGCATTAAATGAAAAACTCGTACATTTAATAGTTCCTTTTTTTTTTTTTTTTTTTTAGGTGCAGTGTCAGCTAAATAATAAGCCACTTAAGATTTTTTTTTTCCTCATTCTGTTTTCCAGAAACAAGGAGTTGAGAAAGAAGCAGGCTGTACAATTCTGCATTTATACTTACCTCTAGCCCAAATGTACCGCTTCTCATAACACAGTCTATGGCCAAAAGGGGAAAAGACATATTCAGGATGTCATTCATAGTGAACAGAACAATAGCTTTATTTATTTATTAATTTTTATGAGAACCACATCTGACTTCTCTGACTTCTGTTCTCATTCTAGGTGTTTTGGAGGCTCTTAGGTCGTTAATATAGCTAACATATTTATTTATACGATTCAATGAGTATTAAGTAAAGCCTTTTTCTTTGCTTCTTTAACAGACTTCTAATTAATTACCATTTGCAATGGTTTAATGAGCTGCAGTTTATAGTATGCAATGTATTTCTTTTCACTAGCCTGACTTTTAAAGTGTCTCATTCCTGAAATTATATTTATCTACTTTTACCAGTCAAACTGAAGAGCATGGTATTCCATTTAATTTTGTTATGCAACACTTTTTAATGATTCTGAGGAAAAAATAATGGCAACATAAAATCATAAAATAGAATATCATACTGTTATTTTATTTAGTGCTTCTCTTATGTGGATATGCTTTTGTTTGCAGTGGAAGAGTTGATGAAAGCGAACAAGGAGTTATAGAGTGAAGTTTGTTCTTCTTTCCACTATGTTTTTTCTAGCTTTAGACAAGAAACTGTGCAAAACCTTTGGTTGAATGACTGAAGCATTGTCAATCTGGCTTCTCTTCAGGAAGAAATGCAAAGTTCTCTCTGAGGGACAGAGCAGAAGTGGTAGAGATAGGTGCAGACCTTGGCTCCATAGTGACTCTTCTGCACTATCCTTGCTGGAGGGAAGTGATGAAGAGAGGGCAGATAATGACTGCCACGTGATACCATTTACGTTTGGAACTCATCAGCTGCAGTTTGTTGTTCCTGTCTTCCGCCCCTACTTTATCCTGCTTTGCTTTCTGCAACGATATACCTGAAAGAAGATCCAGACTGTCAGAGGTGAGATCTTTAACAACTTTTCTTCAGGATGAAAAACTGAAGTAGGTGTTGCTTTGATATAATATAGAGTCTTTGGTGTAATGCAGGTGGGGCAAGGACATCTTATGTACACAGGGCTAGCTGAAGCCAATCTCAAGGTTGGCCAGGGTCAAAATATCAGTGTATGCATACAGTACAAATCACATAACTCTTGGACAAATCAGGTGACACTCTCACCTTCAGACAATGTCCTTGGCAACAGTCCCAGAATACCAGCATTCATTTTTAAAGTTTAACTTCTTTCTAGGCCATTGCAGTCTCTTCTCTCCTCTCCAAAACCAATGACAGTGGTTGATGCCATGACCAAACAAACTTCTTAAAGCAGAATCTTTATTTAGTACAGAGACACTTCAAAGAAAACATATTTGAAACCAATTAAAGAAATGTATGCATATCTAACTTTTCCCTGAGGCTTATCTCTCTCTAGATCTGGGAGGGCCTAACAAACTTCAGCACTCTCCGTGCACTTTTCTCTCCCTCTCTCTATTTCTCTTCACATATTTCCTTAGACAGCTTCTGACAAGTAACTACGGCAGGTTGGGAAATGTTTTTCCTTTTTCATGGTGGGACAAGACTTTTTAAACTTAAATACACGAAGCACACAAAAATACCCCCCTGCCCAAAGATTATTGCTGGATAAGTAAAAACAAATGATAAGGCATCTAATACAAATGTGATTTTACGCTTAAAAAATCTGCAGTCATTTATACCAAGTGGAATATTTTCAATAGGCAACAATATACTGCTGGGATTCTTTAAAATGCTCCAGTAGCTGGTGTTGAGTGAGCCCTGGAACTGCGCTGGCAGCTTCCCCGTTGCCATTTGCTCAGGAGATGAGTTAGAATGGCTGAAGGGAAGAAGTGCGTGTCAGTTCAGAAGAGGAAGCTGAGGGAAGAGAACGTGGGTGGAAGACCTGTTTTGAAGTTAAGCAGTTAGACAAAGAATAGTAAAATGAAGAAAAGTGCAGTCTCAACTCAGCTTGAGGCTGGCAGATTGTATAACCTAAAGCAAAACCTCATAGTATGAGCTTCTATTTAATTTGGAGGAGGCAGGGTGAGGAGGAATCCTGAAGTGGGTGGAATAAAATTTCTCTGAAATTAACCCAGATAAAGGACCAAAATGCACAATTTCCTTTAATAAACACGGTTTTAAGGGAGTCTTATTAGAAGGCCATGTTTTGAAGGCAAAAAGTAAAAGGAAAAACTATGTGAGAGTGCTCTGTTGATAAACCCTGTTACGCAGCCTCAGACCAGACTCTAGTTTGGCTTCTGGTATAATGAGCTTGGATGTGATAGATAACTGTTCACGATAATGGTTCAAGTTAAGTGAGGTGAATGGGTATTTGTACTTTACTTTCCCATGTGCTGTTCAAACTGGGAGGCTGTTGGCCTCCTTAGGGATGGTGCAGATGATGTTTATTTCTCTTATTTAAATGGAAGTCGTTTTTGTTTAGACCTGAGAGAATTCCTTAACAATAATTTGATCAGAAATGTTACAATCCCACAAAAGATATTCTGATAGGAAAAAGCTCCCCTCCCCATTCTTGTCTAGCTTTAACAATATGACTTTCGTTATCAACCAGCACACGCTTTCCAATTCATTTTATTCTTTTCCCCTAGGCTCCTTGGTTTTAAATAAACCTTACGGCAGTTCATTAGAGACAGAATCATTAACACACGTTGCTTTCTCCCTGGTTTTCCAGTATGCATAGAGGTGCTTTCTCTGGTATGTTTTTTAATTGGTTTTACTGCAACCTTTCCTAAAGTAATTCAGAAAATTCTCATAATTGACGGTGGTGTTTACAGTAACTTCATTTCATTGACCAGATCACAAATGAAATTCCTAAAATGATCATTCCCCATATTTTTATTTAGCAGCCTGAGCAGCTGAACCACTGCCACAGGTACCATTGTGGCTCAAAGGTTTCTGCCAGCTTTTGGAAGGAAACATGATCATGCAAAGGTTACAAAGTCAGATAGTATTACATCTCACAAAAGCAAACCAAAAAAAAAGGTCATTCTCTTTACACAAGCACTCTCAGAAGGCAAATCTTGCTCTACTGGTAGCTGAGTTTTGCAGTGATGCTACAGTTTGCAGTAGCTGCTCAAGCATAACCTCACAAAAATGCTTTGTATTCATCTAGCCCAGAGGGTCATGAAAAATGGATTTTAAGGACAATACATTATTTTGTTATGATACTTAATTTAGCATTATTCTTGCATGCTCATTAGTACCACCCACGCCATGGTTAATTTAGAACAAAGCCATCCAACTGGTAGCCTACGGGATATTGCGGCCCATAGGGCAGTTCTAGTCCTCAGGACAACTACGACATCAGATAAGAATTACTTGCCCTGAGAAAATATCTGTAGTGTAACCCAGCCTGCAATAGTCAAGAAGTTGTGCAGCCCTAGGTTAGATCAGCATTGTGAGTCTGTACAGCTCACACAATGTGCATAGTAGGGAACATAACTGGGTTATCATGGGGAGAATGGATGAAGGATGAACCAAATCCTACTGAAAACTGGCCCCTACCTACAGCTGCTGAGAGCCCTTACACAAACACCCAGTTGCTGGATTCACACAGTGTTGTGTTATGCCCAAAACGGAAACTTAAATGCCTGCACTAGTAAGAAAGAAACAAAGGTTGTGCTAAAGCAGATGGACTATGACAACTGACAAAGCTCATTCTCATTTTCATTTTCAAGAATAAGGAATGAACACTAATGTATGTGATGATGAAGGAACCAGAGAAAGGGTAAATGTTTAAATTAGCATTCAAAATTCTGCACCTTGCAAAGAATCTGTCTGTCTTCTCATTCTTTTTTTTTTTTTTCTCTTCCCTTCTTTTTTTCCGTTTTCAGGAGCATTAATCATCTCCTAGATGCTTAGCCTTATCTGTAGTTACATAGGAAAGGTGGAATTTATCTTCAGAAACTTATGGTTACAGTTAATGGAGTATGGTTAATGGAGAGAAACATGCACCTTCAGAGTACATCAGCCCTAATTCAGATGTCTGCTACAGGTTAAGATGAGAGACATCGTGCAAATGCCTGCTGCTCTCCAGTACCAACAAAGGAAACCAGGATGAATAATTTGGAGTCAGGTGTTCTTAAGCGCTATGTTAGTTTAACCGTGAATGTTTATTAGGTCAGGCAAAAGCCATTGTAACTCAACTCCTATCTCTAGCTTCCTTTGAGATCTTGGAATGAGATAGCACTGGTGATAAAATGGTCTTTCATATAAATACATTGAACTANCTAATCTAAATTTCCCCTCTTCCAATCTAAAACCACTCCCCCTTGTCCTATCACTAGACTTCCTGACAAAGAGTCCCTCTCCAGCTCTCCTTGTAGGCTCCCTTCAGATACTGGAAGGCTGCTAGAAGGTCTCCCCAGAGACTTCTCTTCTCCGCACTGAACAGCCCCAGCTCTCTCAACCTGTCTTCATGGGAGAGGTAACATACATACCCTGTATGTGTAAGACAGAAAATACAAGAGGTATTTGTCTAAGTTAGTTCTATACCAGAGATACATATTGGAAGAATTAATATAATCTAGGATAATATTAGAGGGAATAATAACACAACTGTGGTCATAAACCTCTTCTTTACACCTGCAAACAGAGAAACTGATTATTCCCTTGGATACTTTTGCTAGTTTTAACCTCTGTTCTGTAGAGAGCGTTATCCTCTCTGTATGAGAAACAATATTGACTTGTGTTGTAGTGTTCTGGCTGCTGCATCAGCTGTCACTAGATCACAATGTATAGTTGCATACTGCCTCTATGAGAACATCCTGTTGCTTTGTCTCCAAGATGAACTTCACCACAGAGTACATTGTTCTGCAGAGTCACTGCCAGTGAAGCCATATGCTGTGGACCTCCAAGAACTGGAACAGTTATGCTAGACCAAAAGTCTTTGTTTAAAGAGAAAAAAATTAAAAAGAAAAATCTCAGCTCCCCACAACAACAACATCATCAACAAAAAAAACCAACAAAAAACCCCAACCAACAAA
>VXBW01005090.1:726065-807841 GCA_013400375.1 Thinocorus orbignyianus | reverse complement strand
TTTTTTTTTTTTTTTTTTTTTCTGTTGCACTGGCAATCCAGAAGAGAAACTGTATCCTGGACTGCATCAAGTGCCAGCAGCCTGAGAGAATTGGGGTTGTTTGGCCTGGGAAAGAGAAGGCTCCAGGGAGAACTTATAGTGGCCTTCCAATGCCTAAAGGGGGCCTACAGGAAAGAAGGAAAGGACTCTTTATTAGGGAGTATAGCAATAGGACAAGGAGTAATGGTTTTGAATTGGAAGAGGGGAGATTTAGATTAGATATCAGAAAGAAATTCCTCCCTGTGAGACTGGTGAAGCACTGGAACAGGTTGCCCAGAGAAGTTGTGGATGTCCCATCCTTGGAAGTGTTGAAGGCGAGGCTGGGTGAGGCTTTGAGCAACCTGCTCTAGTGGGAGGTGTCCCTGCCTATGGCAGGGGGGTTGAAACTTGATAATCTTAAAGATTCCTTAAGATGATCCCTTCTAGCCTAAACCGTTTTATGATTCTGTGACTCTTGATAACCTTTAGGCTCCCTTTATGCTACAACTTCTAATCACATGGCTACCTACTAGTTTTTCTTTTGGGCTTCTGCCTCACTTACTACGCAGCACAGATACTATTCCTTGATTTTCTGCTTACTTGATATTTCATAGGTGTCATTTTTATACTGCTGATTACTAATTGTTTACAAATTGTTACAAATGTATTGTAGTTCAGACATCTTTGTCTTCTTGTTCGTCCTGTTTCTTGCTGACATCAATGGAAGTTGTAGGTGTCACAGCTGTAGAAGTTAAGGTCTTGGATAATTGTAAATAAGTTCAGTAAGTACGTATGAGTGGGAAGATCTCTCTTTCTTTTTCTTTCCAGTACTTCAAATGGTCTTTCCTCTCACTGATACAGCTGTAGCACTGCAAAAATTATTGCCCTAAAAAGTCCTTCATGTTTGCTGTCCCTGCAAAAATAAAGAGGCAAAGGAATAAATAATAAACAAATAATTTTCTGTGTATTAGGAAAGACATGAATGTTCTATTCATATTTGGAATCACAGATACAAAAATATCTATATTCTCTTAATGATAGTTCATTTTATTTCTCTTTTTCCCATGGGTTCGCATTGCTGATGAAATATATAATTGTCACAGCTATATTTTAATCAACAATGGCAAATAAACATAGACTCTCATCACTTTTCTGTATCCATAGTGGAATGGTTCATTTTAGATTACTGGTTGCTAACAAACAGTATTCATCATACATGTGTTACCTTAGTTGCAAGGTGAATACTATGTGATTTGTACTGTAATTTATCTAACAAAATAGTCTTCTAAAAAATTAGAATTTTATAAACATCAGATTATTTTTTTAAATTATTATTATACTGAATAATGCAGAATGCTTTTAAAAGCTCAATTCAAATTGACCAAAATGCATCAAATTAGAATTGGTAATTTTAGACTGGGTTTCCAAACAATTCACTGATACAGGTTTTCCTGTCAGCTCTGCTGACAGAGGGATTATGCTGCCCTTTTCATTAGAAGAGTATGATTATCAGGAAGACAGAGCAATTTTGTTTGGCATCAGTAAAGAGTATGACACACACACACACATACAATACAGCCCCAGTTGACCCGAGCCGTGGGTCTCCTGCACATTTCTGCATGCAGCTTCTGGCCCATAAGCATTACTTGTGCTCCATTTTGGAGATGACAGGACCTACCAGGGTGACAGTTTGTCAGCAGCAGTTATGTCTTCAAATGAATATGCACTGTGTTTTCATTCATGTTGATGGCTTCCTCGTGTTCCCAGCACGGTGCCATTAAAGGTGTTAAAGCTCTCTAAATCATTTCCTTTCTTCCTACTATAAAATACTTCTCCAAATGCACTCTTTCAATAGCTAACATCTCAATAACGTATACAATCTAAAACTTCTGAAAGTGATTAGGATTACATTTTTTCCATTTCATCCCCTTTGATTGAAGAGATGAGGCATTGACAATACTTCCTAGGTCTTTTATTCCCTTTCCTTGCCAACATCAGCCTTTTCTACCCTTGTTTTTATTTTTAATGTTGGCTTAACCAGTCAACGTTAGGCATTTCTAGTAAGACATTTCATAGGATTCATATTCATCCATAGCTTACAACTGGATGTTTTCCTAATGGTGAGCCTAACCTTCATCTTTGTTAATATTGTCCTTAATTCAGTTTGCTCTCTTAAACAGCCCTGCATATTTCCGTGCAGTTTTCTGGTGAAATCTTAGTCACACTGAAGTTTGTGGGAAATTTGGCATCAACTGCAAAGCGGGGAGGATTTCACGCTTGTGTTTATCGAGGTGTACTCGTATTTTTCTGGGTGAGCAAGTCTTATATTCAATGCTTACCATGGAGTTTTGAGAGAGTGGGGTTAGAGTGGAAGTCAGCACAAGTTAGAATGACAAATTAAAAGGATATACTCTCCAGACCTGGTACAGATATTTGTATCATAAATGCGATATACTACTTCTACCATTCACAAAAAGCAGAGTTAAAAACTGGTCACCTGAAGTTTTGAATTTTCTTTCATTTGGGAATCAACTTTGTAAAACATCTGCACACATTAATACAGCCTCCTAGGTTTCCTGATATTAGGAAAGCAAGGATAGGATTTGGCTCATCTGACTTGAAGCATGTACAAGTTAGACATCTAAATCTAAATTAGGCTGCTTTTTATACTAATAGGAGAAAAGTAGGTCTCTCTGGAGATGATGTATCTGACCTTATTGCAGAAGCCAACATTATTATGCAGAGGTTAATTTCCTGTTGTTCTTTGTTGATCATGAAAAACCTAGAGGGACTGGTTGAAAGATATTGGAGCCTTCATTGCCTAAGATAAGTCATGTGAACCGCACCCTAAATTTCCTACACCTTATGCCAAGGATAGGTCTCTTGACTACCCTTGATTCCAGAGTAGCTCAAAAATACATTATATGTCTCAAAGTGGTCCTTTTCTGGATCTTTTCCCAATAGTTGAGGGTAATTTTGGAGGCAATAACTCTAATTGTCTATAATTCTCCCCCTCTCCCACCCCCCCCAAATGTTAAGTGAAATACAGTGTTCAGATTGGTATCTTTTTTATATTTTTTGTTCCACCTTCAATTTTAACTTCTTTATTTTCTTTCCTTGGTGTAGTCTCTTTTTATCTCCCTACTTTTTTTCCCTCTTCCGTAGCTGTACAAGTCCTGTTATTCTCCTTTTCCCTTTTTAGCCTATTCAGACTTAAGACTCCTTGGATTCTTTTCCTGCCACTCCTTCCTGTATATGTACTTTGAACTCTGAACAGCCCTTGTGAAGACACTCTGACCATTGCTTTGCCTTTTTATCTCCTGTTTGTTGAGGTTTTTTTTTCCACAGATGAGTTTTAATCCTATTGCATTTTCCCCCAAAGTCTCTAATTTTCTTTCATAAAGGTAAATTTTAAACATTTATTTTTATCCCGTATTCAATTGTTTATGTTCTCTAGAATCTTTCTCAAAGTGGAAAGGACCCCCTTCCACTATTTTGCTCTGTGAAGTACTTTCTTGCTGTAGTGGATTCAAGTGCTCTGGTTCCATATTTCCAGCAGCCTTTTCCCAATAGATGAAACTTTGAACCAACTCATCATCTTTATTCTTTGGGCTTCATTGTATGAGACTGATACCTTTGCATCTGTATGCACTATCTACAGACTTGATCAGCTAAAATCCACTCAGAGTTTTGTGCCTTCCACCTCCCTGTTCCAGAGTGGTGGCCTAAAGGAAATGCATGCTACTATTGCTGTAGTTTTAGTTTCCACTTTTAAAAAAATTCTTGCACACTTACCCAAGCTTTTTACTATTTTACTGTTGTCACTGACAAAATTATAGCATATGTACTTTTAATGCGTTATATAACATTTTTTACACCTATTGATTTTCTCCACTCTGCCTTTCCCATGCATACTGCATCCTGTCTTTTCAACACTAAATTTCAGTTAGTCTTTCCAGATCGTAATCTCCTTTATTTAGTACAGCACCTTCCAGTTGTTGCTTGTTTCCCCACACATTTGCGTCAGGCATTATATTCTTGTTATCCTTCATCTTTCGCTTCAGAACAATTTTAGTTTCTCGCTTAATTTGTATGTTGGAAGTACAAGCCGGATTATTCAAATTAAGCTAAAGCTTTCCCTTTCCCTCCTTCTCCTGAAGGTTTGGAGCCTGCCTAACAGGCCCTGCCAGTTCTGAGCCCAAGAGGCTGGCAACCTGTCTGCATAAGTGGAGACAGTGTAATCCGAACAGTTGGCTCCGGCTGCAGAAGGCATTCCAGTGATCTGTGCATTCAAAACCCTCCAACCTACCCTATCAGATCTTCCCTTGGTTGGCTTCCAGTATCAGCATTTTACTTTTTTTCACCCATGCTTGGCACAGGGGAAACTTCTGCAAGTTGCTTATCTGCACAGTTCCAATTATCTTTTTTTTTTTTTTTCCTTACTGTCTGAAGAAATAGTTGCTTATGTATCATATAAATGTACTTCATCTGTGTCATTTGTTCCTATAGGGAATATGATGATTAGAAATTTCGAAGCATTACTCAATAAATCTAGCAACACCTTTGTTATGACAGTCTTTCTCGTCCTGACTGGTTATCGTGTTTTCCTTATGTAATATTTTGAACTACTTTCCTTGTATGCAAAGTAATTGGCTGGGACTGCTCATCCTTTCTGCCTTCATGACAGGTCTCTTTCAGTGCTTGCGCTGTGGTCATAAGGGCTGGAACCGCTTCCTTCATATCGAAAGAATAACACACCTGTTGCAGGTGTTAGCACTGTTTCCATACATATTTCCCATCTGCTTTTCCTTTGGGCTTTTTTAGGATTCTGCCTTAGCACAAAGCTTTGCTTTTCTCCTCTTCGATATGTGGGGTCTCAGTTACCTCATCCTTTTTTGGTAATTTGTCCTCTTGGTCTTTGTCCAGTCCCTGTTATGAATCTGCCTCTCCAATTTGCACTTCATTTGGCTGTTCCCTTATCATTCATAGAATGCATCTATTCCCCACTGGCTTTGTCATGGAAAGGTCACAGGCATATTTTTGATCAGCTGTTTCTTCCTGTTCTTCAGGCTGTTTTGTAGTGTCATAGCCCTTTGCATCCCTTTTTAAGAACTTCTACGTTGTTTGAGTCTGTCCTGTAGGTAGTGATCCCCATCACTGCCAGTTTTTCTGCCTGGCTTTGCCATGTGCCTGAGGGTGATTCAAGCTAGCACATACGACCAAAAAATAAGACAGTGGGAAAGCTGGAGGAAAAGTATTTTGCTGAGGAAACAGCATACTCTGGGACCCATCTTCCCGCTTCAGCTTGCAGAAAGGTTGGTCACAGCTTTCCCTTAGCCTGGACAGATTTTGCTGCCAAGTGCTGTGGGAGATTCCTTACAGCCATGGGTAATCAAAATAAAGGAAAAGATAAACATACTTAGCTAAGGGTGTATCATCCATAAAACAGTCATCATAACACTTTAATTTCAAACAATTTTAATGAAAAGGAATACAGTCTTGTGGAAGAGTTATGCTCAGGCTATTAGAGGACAGATCACACAATGCAATATCATAGAGCCACAGAATTATAGAATAGTTTGGTTTGGAAGGGACTTTTAAAGGCCATCTAGTCCAAGTCCCCTGCAATGAGCAGTGTTCCCCTCTGCACTTGTGAGGAACCAACAGGTTTCCTTGGGTCAGTAAAAGGAAAAATAAGATGCTCAAGCGGGAAAAAACTCCAGTCATTATAATTCCAGAGCCAGCATGTGCCTTCTTATTAGTGCCCTGAAAGTTTTGTCCCTTTGAGGGTGGGCAGGAAAGGAGGACAAGTTGTTGCCTGCCTCCCTCTGGGAAAGCTTCAGCCCTTTCAGTGTTGACAGTTTTCCTTCTTATACCCATGTGTAAATTACCTGACTTTTATTCTCCCTGTGACCAATCTACAGTTGGCCAATCTACAGGATGATGGAAATAAGGAATTTCTCTCTGGTTCAGGGATGATTAGCCTCAATGAATGTTTCATAGGAAACAGGTTTGGGGCCCCCAATGTAGCTCTTTACATAGGTGGGATATGGGGCCAACCATAGAAAGTGCACATACGTCACACGAGTTCTGAACTCTGCTTTTTGCCTTCCAGCTTGTTTGATGTGAATTTGCTGACAGTGACTCCCTTCAGATGGGAATTCCTCACCAGAAGTCATGATGTGGATTAAGATCACTTTGTTCAACATAGATTTGAGACCATTTTCTTGCAGAGCAGGTTCCCTAAGGAGGCAAAAATGTTCAGTCTGGTTCTCTGTATAGGTTTTTAATCAGAATACAATTTTCTAAAATACGCTATTTAATTTTGTTATCCTTGAGTCATTGGCTCCTGTTGACACTCTGCTCTGTGAATAACTTGCGTTTTTATTCCCATGTACCTTTTTCCCTCATCTTATTGAACGACCATGTAAATTTTACAGATCACTAAGACAAAGTGGCTGAGTAACATTAAAAAAACGGGGGGTAAATTTGCAGTCTGCTAGTAATTTTCCATTCTCAAGAAGAAAGCTCTGTTTTGTCCAAAA
Source organism: Thinocorus orbignyianus (assembly GCA_013400375.1). Classification (NCBI taxonomy): domain Eukaryota; kingdom Metazoa; phylum Chordata; class Aves; order Ciconiiformes; family Thinocoridae; genus Thinocorus; species Thinocorus orbignyianus. Next base: position 801,278 of record VXBW01005090.1, on the reverse strand, counting down.
CGACTCAATCCTTACTCTTATCACTAATGTATGTAGCATGATTGGTATTACATTTCATTGTGTAAACTTTGCTTTAATGCATCTCATTACTTCTGCTCAAGTAGCCCTGAATAAATGTAGTATCTGGCACAAGACGCTATTCCTATGGCATTGTCTCCAAACCAGCAGCTTTGTGTTGCACAAGATGGAGCTTTTAGCAACACAGCAAAGCCTCCACTTTAAATCTTCACTTTAGGAAAGCTGTTCCATCTAACAAAAGCCCTATATCCTACACGGGCTTCTGGATTCATACCCCAGGGCATTATGCCAGCCATACAGGATTAAGACCTAGGCATGAAGAGGACTTGAAATCAACAGGAATAAGCAAGTTTTGGTTTAGGGCCTATATACATAGAGCATTAGGGAAATGTCTTTGGTTCTGTCTGTTGCCAGTCCAAAATCGTTGTAAAAATCCTGAGGTTTTTTTCCCCCCTCTTTTGTTTGTTTGTTTGTTTGTTTGTTTTGCTGGGCTAGGCAATGAGAGAAGCAGGAGAAGAGGAAGGAAATAAGTGTCTGTCTAAATATGCTTCTATAAATGTCCTCAAATACTTTGCTAATGTGGTGGGGGAACTTTTTTGAAACCAAAATAGGCAAATGTGGAGCTTGCTTGTGCAGTTAAAGTGGGCAATTTACACTCATCAGGCTTGGCTAGAAAGTTCCAGGAAAGCTTGGCTTTAAATGTGGAGCCGTACCACATAATTTGCTGGGTCACAGTGGCCAAAATAAATGACAGCTAAAGCTGTCTACAACATAACCTTGACTTCTAGGCTCTGAAAGCTCAAAGAAATCCTTCATTTGAGTGTACTGTATCTATCCTGGCGATGATACGATATTATAATCAGATCCCACCATTGTCAATATTTAGGTCAAAGGCACAAGTTGTCATTGTGTGCTAAATAAAAGAAGGCCAGGGAGAGAAGTAGAGTTTTGGATCCTTCATTGTAGGCACTGCTTAATTGCTGGCTCAGTTTGAGGTTCTGGGAGGATCTCTCCAAACAACTGCTTCTGAATCAATACGTGGCACAGTTCTAGGGATAATTTGTTCCAGGGACCACCTCCAAAAAACAGTGTCACATTTTGTTTCGGTCTCTGGCCCTCTTTTACTTACCGGTGTAGACATAGCCATTGGGTTTGTGTTGGCGTGCAGTCTTATGAAGCTTTTCTAGTAGAGTCTACAAAATCTTTCATGGTGATTCTCTTCCTCAGTGACTTCACCTCATCAAAAGTCAGCTTCAAACCCAGCCTGTCCAAATACCCATCTGCACTACATTTTATTTCCTCCAGCCAGCACATCCGAAGTTCCAAATGACCATGATCTACTGTTTTATTCAAATGAACATCATTGTGATTTGAGTTTTTTTAATTATTATCTAGATATTGTTTTATTTTCTTTGCTTGAAAATTAGATCTGAAGCAAAAACAAATACAACAGAGTTAAAGTTCTTTCTCCTGCACCCGTTTCATGTCTGTATGCTGGTGAAACAAATTTTTTTTTCTAGCTTGGCTTAACCAGTAAAAGTTTGTGCAGAAGGAAAAGATTAAAATTCATTTTATCTTATGTGTTAATAATTTCCATTAGAAACATAGAAAACCTTAAGTCTTCAATATAGGTGTAGCAATTTGGCAGTATCCAATTGTGTTTCCAATGAAGTAGATTTGATTTAGAGAGAAGAACATACATCTCAAACACTAAATTATTTTTTTTTTTAAAGAAAGTTGAAAAACATGTGTTTTGATGCATATAATTGTGCCTTGTGGAGGCCTGGAAGGTAGCTTAGTAAGCTCTTGCAATCAATGAGCTTATAATTAAAGGAATGAAAGCTATGCTTTGGCATAAGAAAACTACATATTGATGTGGGAAGCATAAATATTGATGTCTAGATGAGCAGAGGCCAGGTAATGGAGAGAATGGTTTCCATAGTTCATTAGGGAACGGAAAAATGTATGTGGTAGCAATACCTGCCCTCAACAATTTCCTATTAGTGTACTCATTCATGGCACTGGTAGATACAGTGGAAAATAGTCACAGGTATTACCACCCCTGCGATGCTTTAGGAAATTGTCTCTCTTTAGAAATTCAGGATTTCCATGTTTGAAATTAGGCATAGTTTCCTTCAGAGAGAAAGTAATATCCGTTTGTTGTGGAAAAGATAAGCCTTCTCTGTCCATTCAAACTCTTCTTTCAACTGCATTTGTTTAATTTTGGTACCCTGTGCCTGTAGGGTACCTGTCTCTTGCAGTCTTGCCTGGTCTAAGGCTGAGCTGCTCTTTTTGAACAGTTCATCATTCCTCTTATTTTCTACTGAGTGTTTCACATGTTATGTTATCTAATGTGCATAGTTTATTTTAATTTTAGTATATAGATGTTAAGCAGAAATTAATTTGTCTGTGACAGCAGAAAAAAATGTTTCATACTGACAGTTATCAGTATATGCAGAACAGTAAATACTATGAAGAGTTTTTTAGTGCTTCAAATGCTCGAGTAACAAGTATGTAAAGTTATATTCAGATACATAATCCACTGAAGCTGCTTTGAAGTCAATAACAAGTCTTTAACTTTCTGTATAAGTGGAAGCACCAATCTATTCTTGTTTGGGAAAGAATTATACTTTAGTCAAAATTACTTTTTTTGTATATTATCCACTTTTTTGGGTTTGAATTTTTTTTTTCAGAAAATTTTTAGGGCGTATAGACAAATCCCTTGCTAGAAAAATGTGTTACACAGTGAGTCATGTTCTTCAGGATTTCACACTTCCAAAAGTTTTTCATGTCTATATTTTACTGAATTGGGCTTCTAGGTCAAACAATTACTTACCTAAGGATAAATATGTAGAGGGATATGACATGCTCAAGAATTCTTCTTTACAGTATATAAGAAGATCTCACAAACATAACACTGGGATTAATAGCTGACAGAAATTCTTGTGTTCCACACATTTGTGTGCACGTATATCCATTCACAGAAGGTACCTCCAATTACAGAATAGTGTTTTTACAAGCTGTTAACATTACAATGCAATGCAAAGCCTCCAGTTCAGTTGATATCACTAGATATTAATTGCTCTGAAAGTCTGAACGTTTTTCTGCATAAGGTTCATTTTTTTTAAAAAGGGCAGCCATTGTGCAGTGTTGACAGCACAACATGAAAACTCCTGCTGAGCTTGTCTATACAAATGTTTTGCTATGGCTGAGCATAACATTCTTTGTTATCCAACCAAATGAATATAAAAAGGGAATATGAATACATGTAGCAGAGAAATGAAGTGTTTTGAAAGGCCTTTCCTCTGAATGAAAGAAGAACAAAGCAAGATTGGCTAAGAATCAGCAAGTTGGTTATATTTTTTTCTGCCTTGGGTGGCTCTGAGGTTTGACTGGGTGCCAGCTAACAAATTAGGTCATTGATATGTTACTTTTGTGTAAGGAGTAATTCTTGATATCTGTATGGTCTGTCCACGCATGCGGGACTAATCTTAATTTCCAACATCCTTCTTTCTCATTTTGGGGAGAGAGTTTTTACTGTCAAAACAAAATCTACTGATGCAAATTTTATCCACTTCTCCAAATAAGAACAAATCAAAAAGAAAGAGAGCTTGTTAGAGGTTATTTAATTTCAAACCACCTCCCATCAAAAAGAATAATAAATAAACCTCACAATAGACTCTCGATCCTCTTGGGCAAGTTATGTTTCAGTTAGAGTAAAATGACATACTGTCATTTTCTGTGGCAGGTAGCTGAAAACATTAAGAAGAATGTAACCACAACATATTACAGTATACATATGCTTATTTCATGAGCCTGGTTTCTCCTGGAGCCAGGAGATCTGGATGCAAAGCAGCTACAAGTTGCTACTGCTCAGATCAGGTAGCGATTTACACGTATTTTGTCCAAGACGGCTTAGCAGAAGCTCGGGTCTCTTCCTCCTCCCTCTGCTTTTCAATACTGGGATATGCGGCGTTTTGCAAATGGTGTGCACTGCTCCTGTCCACATTTGGTCTTCCTTCTGGATCGGCTCCTTCCTCAGGGGTTGCCAGCTTCTCATGTGCTCAGCAGATTTCCAGCCCCTGTGCAGCCACAAGTGCTGCACATCCCTGTGCCTCCGTACAGCCACCTGGCAGGGAGACAGGCTGTCTCTCGCTCCTCATCTCCTGCTCCTCCTCTCCCACCTGGGTTGATCAGCAAAAGAAAGAAAGGCAGAGGAGGAGAGGGAAGGGGAAGTGGCAACTGCCAGCGGTCGCTTTAGGAAGGTCAATTAAAGGCTGAGAGTGGGGAAAAAAAAGGATTAAAGAACTGGCTGGGCTGTGGGTGTCTATAGGGAGAAGGGAGCTGAGGGAGACTTGGAAAAGTGCAGGAGAGGAGGGGGGAGAGGATCCGGCCACAGGAGGATCAGAGGGTAAAGCAGGGAGGAGGAACCACAGGAACGGGAACTTTGGAAACGTAGTGAAAGCAAGATAATTGATTATAATAACTGAAGGAGATACTGGGGTAGGGAAACAGAATAAGACAAGATACTGGGATTTTCCTAGATCCTGTCCTGTGTGACACTGTCCCTGTCACCTTGCTCAAGTGTTTCAGTTTATTAATTCTTGCTTGAATGTCATATAAGCCATAGATATGTATGTTTTCTATAAATTATAAGAAGTTTGGGGTGTGAGAGTTGGAAAGAACCTTGCAGTAGAAAAACTGAAATAACATGTATAGTATAATGCACTTTATAATGTGTAGAGTGAGGCACATACAGTGTATTTCTACCTACCCATTTCAGAGTTTAGTTAGCTAGAAGAGGCCCAGCTAAGAAAGTAAAATTGTAAAACAGAAAATTGGTTCATTCTACCCCAAACCAGGACACCCATTTATTTTAATTGTCCTTTCACAGCTTTCTGCCTTTTAGGTATTGTCACTTTTTGTGTCATACCTTATCTTTTGCATGCACTCTCACAAGAACAAATGTTAGATCTATGCAGCTAAACATAGCTGCATAGTTAAAGTACTGTAATCTTTGTTGCAACTCAATGTATGTACGTAGCAATGTATTTATGCATAAATATTTATATTTCAAGGAAGTTACTGTGATAGGATTGCTTAGAAGACTGAATAATAAATTAGGCCAGTTTTAGTCTTTGAAACATGACTTTATTGGTCTGATACTCATAAACAAGACACACTGCAAATTATTAGTTCCTACTTGCTTACAATCATTATTATTATATATTCAGAGCAGTTAGTCTTTGACAATAGTATCCTAAATTAACTATTGATTGTCTACACTCATTCCCCGGCTCTGTTCCAGACTATGCCAACTAACTCTTTACAAGACGTGCTATAGAAAGGATGACGCCCAGGAAATGTGAGTGCGAGCCAGTCAGTGCCATTAAGAGATTATTCCTCATCTCTTCTTATTTTAAAACTATAGATGGAGCATGGATGACCTTGGAGGAGTCACTGAAGAACAGGGAGTTCTTCTGTTCTGGCTGCCCTGAGTTGGATTAAGAAACTTCCACCCCTAAGAGCTCTTTCCCAGCCTCCCTATTGTATTTATTTGTCTAGAGAAATTTAGATTTATTGATCTAGAGCAAAAAACCAGCATGCTGATTTAACATGCTCACCAGAGGATGGGTGTTCTCACATCCTGTTCTCTCTATGGGTTGTTTATGGAGAGTAAAAAAATGTATACTCACAGCAACAGCAATTTCCAATCCTGCATATTGGGACAGGATTACAGTTTATTCTCAGAAATCGTAATGGTTTTGTCATCTGGTTTAGTTTCACTGAATCTTCCCTTTTTGGAAAATCAGGAAGAGATACTCATCAGGCTTGCTATTTTTGGTTTATTTATTGTTGGTTTTTTGTTCTATAACAGCATTCTTTAATACAGTTGTAGATGTTTTCTGAAGGGATAGCAAGTTACTCAAAATTTATCATCCCATGTATCTCTGTGGAGAAGCTTTTTTGCCTTCATTAACAAAGTCACAATTCAAGCCTGTGGTGTTAGCACACAAGGAACAAAAGCATTTCTTCTGAGCTGCGTAAATACAGTCCAGCTAAAAGATCGGTGCCTGGAGTCTGCAGAATTACAGACATGCTCTGCAAAGTTTTTGTAAATGAATAGCAAAGGTATTTTTTGTCTTGACATTTGTACAAATGAAACCAAGCAAACCATGAAGGACGCTTCATCTTCCACGTACGCTATCGTAGAAGGGTGTGTCACTCTTCTTCTCACTACAGCTCTGCATTGTCTCTTCCCTCCAGGGACACAGTTGATATTAATCTCTGTACCTTGTGCTGGAGTCAGACAGAAGCTTTATTAATAATGACAATGGCACATCCTTTGCAGAGTCTTCCTGCTTCACTTGGAGCCTTCTCAGATGTTATCTTCATTGTTTCATAGTGGCTATAAATACTAAAGTATTTACAATGAATTGTTTCCAAACAATTAATTACTGAACTATGTGCTAAGTTTATATTGTCTTTGTTATGCCCAGGCTTAAAACCGAGGGCAGAATCAGTTAGATATAGAATCACAGAATCAGAGAATGGTTCGATTTGGAAGTTCTTCCCATTTGGAATATGAAAAATATCTATTCTCCTGTCAACATGGAGTCATTTCCATTTGCAAAGTGTGAAGGAGTGTTTTGGATGAATGTGCTCCTGGGTACTTTTTTTTGGGTAGGAGTACAAGTACTGACAAGAAAAAAAGAACAGACTTGAATTTCACAATTGGTAATTGAATTTACTTGACAGTGATACTATTTAACGTAAATACCATATCTTCTCTGGTTTGTAAGTCTAAAAGGAGTCTAGAACTGGATAACACTAAACACATGGAAATCGGAGACACCAGAAATAAGTTGATACGCCCAAGTTACATTACCCCTTAGATGGCGAGAATGGGAATTGGGGCTCTAGGAAAGTTCCAGCTTTTTGTATGCTTTTAGGTGATGTAAATTTTTTTTCTTTTGTTCTAAGCCTCAAAAAAAACCCACCAGAGATGAAAGGATACAATTAGGTAGAAGATATATTGACCTCATAAGTATTTTTCTTTAATTTTCAAACAGAAGCAGAAGAAAAAGCTCTCTGAAGACTTGGAAAAGATCAAGCTAACTATATTGATTTTTAATTTTGCATTCCAAAGTTCATAAATTTGGCTGAAATTTATCTAACTATAAAAACTATCAGTGTTATATTCCTTCCTGTAGCTCTGACAACAATTAGAAACCTTTTTCTGGGAATACTGAATATGGTTGTGATCTGTATGTACTCTGTAATTGTTCTTTTTTGACCAGAAAAGTTGAGAAATATGGGGTACTACAGAATAATAGCTAAGGCTCTTCAGGTGAATTTGAACAGCAAATGGATTTACCGAGAAAGATATTTGTGTGTAAAATCACGTATGAGGGGTGATATTCCTAGTATTGGATCAAAGCAAGTTTTCATGGGTCAGTGAAAAAAGTTATTTTTTTCATTAAATGTCCTGATAGAGATTGAAGTGGTGTGTTCTTCTACTGTGTTGGTTGTGCTACTGATCTACGTTGGTCACTCTGAGAAGCATTTTAGTCACCATTAATATGAGAATGCAAGCATATGGAGGAAAAACTGGAAGCTCAGGGACGCTGTCGAGTCAGACTCGTACAGAAAACATAGTGCTGAGGCAATGATGTTTCCTGTCACTGTGTGCAGACCTAGTAGCCTTTAAATACTAGTCTTAATGGGGCTTATGGGGTTTGTTTTCCATTTATTTATTTATGTATTTATGTATCTATTTATTTATTTTTAACCTTGGCATATTCAGATAAACAGGAAGTTGAGGAGGAAGAAAGTTGGGGAGGAAGGTGTCTCAGGAGACAAAGTAGGAGAAAGGAGGGAGGGGATGGAATTCCCCACAATCTTACCTCCTGCTCCCTCCAGAGACAGTTTTTCTGCCTCTTTTTTCTATTGGCAAGCAGTTTGTTAGTGGTAAGGAAATAGTAATTCCTCTGCCACCTTGGATGGGAAGCAGTGCGTTTCTCTCTTGTCTCCCGCAGGAAGATGAAATTAGCCTTCAGCCAAACCCTGCAGCACAGCATTGGGTAAAGAATTTAGAGCAAAAGAGTTTTGGCAGGTTCCAGGGAAGAGCTGAAAGCAGAAGTGATTTTGAGTCTGAGAGGTGTTATACACAAAAGTATTAAGTACCCTCTCATGAAGATAGTACACAGTGGCACCCAGAGGTCAGCTAAGTGCCACAGAAAACCCTAACAGCATCCTTCCCTTCACTCCCAGACCTGTGGGGTCATGAAGCAGGACATATTAAAGGAGTTACTGATGCCAAATTGCTGAGGGGTGAAGTCAGGCAGCTGCAGTCAGAGTAGACATGAGGAAATGCTGTCGTGCAACACAGGAGATATACCCTAACCATGAATGTCTGCATTAGACCCTTGTCTTGAAAACATTAGCATCATCAGCACTACTTTTAATTCCCTGAAAAGTATTATTGACTCCACAGCCTCGGCCAGAGCTTATTTAAGATCCTCTCCACATGAGAAACAGAAATCCAATTTCCTGTTCCAAGAATGAGGAGCAGTGGTTCAAATGCATTAAGCTCTTGCCTAGTTTGTATCTTGCCAAAACCTCAAGATTAATTATTATTTCTTCCTTGTTAAGTGCACAATATGTGCTTGGTTCTCTGTAAGATATAAGGAAGGACAGCACCTAAAACTAATTGCTTTCAGTTTCAATACCTGATCCTTCACAGCCATGCTTTCCTACCCCATTGAAACTTTATTTGAATGAATAAAAGCTATTTCAAAGACAAACAATTTACATTGAAAGGTTCTGGCATGCATAAAGATTTAAAATGCAATTGTCTCAACAGGAGATAGAGAGGAGAACTGACATGGATATACCTGCAAACGCCAGTAAACAAGAATTTAGGACATTAAAATTCTGTAGTTTTATATTCATTATGTTAATTACGAGCATATTACGAGTCAGTTCCTGGTTATAATCATTATATTTTGACTGTTATTTCTGGTTTGTGGGAAGAAAGAGAAATAATAAATAATTTTTTTTAACAATAGAGTTTGGAAAGAAAATGAGACATCTGCGGTCTCACTGAGGTCTCAGTAAAGTCAGTAGTCCATTTTCCATTAACTAAAATTTAATAGGATCTTAATTTAATATAATTTGGTTTAATTCTCAGTTTTCTGTAATGCATTTTATAATGTAGTTTAAAGAGGCTCCAAATTTGAGATGATAAAACATTTCAAAATAAGATGCAGCCCATATTCAAATAATACTTATCCCTAGGGAAATATTATAGCAGTTGATACAGATGTCAGAGCAACAGATCTCAAAGCTTCCTAATGTTTAGAATGGCTTATTGGTGTGGCTGATATGGCCATACTCACAAAGGGCTGCCGGAGCTGCAGCTAAACAGCTCTTTCGTTGGCAAAGCTTAAACTCATTTTCCAGACAGAGGAAGTCATACTAGCAAAAGACTGTCTTGGCATTATAATTCAACAACCATTAAACATTTCTGTTATTTGTTTTGTGTGACTCATTCAGTTAAGTCCCCGTTTCACCTCCTACGCTGCAGCATCTGTAACTTAGGTATCGCTGCTTTGGGCAGTGGAGAACAGATCCCCCATCATCTGTGCCAGGCATAGAGAACCCCCAAAACAGGGAAATGTGACCTACACGTGAAGCGTTTGTGGTTCCTAGAAAGGTCAGAGACCCACAGAAATCCCTCTAGGGTTATGTTGTCTTTAATTGCAGCCCCTTACCATGTTCCTGCTCTCATTTTTGTTTCTTAATTGTTCAGTGAAGAAAAAGTTGAGATGTCTTTATCTCTGCGGTTTTACAGAGATTTAACTAGGGAACTCATAGCTACTGAAAGTTCACTTTAGCCAAGCAAAAAGTGCAAGAGAGCAATAGTCTGAGGACATGAGACAAGAGCCTGAATGCAAAGTAGTAACACGGATGGAGGGTCTGGTGGAACTTTGCAATAGGCTGCAAGGTGACAAGTGTAGCCGCTGTGCTGCAGTGTTTTCTCTGACTGAAATAAAGTATTCAGAAGGCTACATGGAATATGCTTCTATAGCTCCTTACGCTTGATACAGTTGAGATCCATACCCCTCTCATGCTACATACTTGCACATACATTCTGCAATCCTGGACAGACCTGCCAGGGTCTGCAAACCTATGTGGACATGTTCCTGTGCAACCTGCTCTAGGTGGACCTGCTTTGACAGGGGGGGTTAGACTACATGATCTCCAGAGGTCCCTTCCAAGCCCATATCATTCTGTAATTCTGTGATTCTGTGATATGATAACAGGGAGAAATATAAGCCCACTGGAACCTGGCATATCAAGCTTGTTCCTTGTTCCTTTTTCCTTTTTTTTTTTTTTTAAATTTTCTTTTTTTTTCTTCTTTTTTCTCCATTTCTGCATAGAGGATGTGAATTAGAAGAAAAAAAAAGTGTCTGAAAAAACTGTTCTTATGCTGTAATAAGGTAGGGGTGGTGGTGAAACTACTTTGCTTGCTCCTTGTAAAGGAATGCTTTGTTTTTCAATATCATCAATTAAGTGAATGTCTCTAAAGCACTTTTTTGATCCACTTATTTTTCAGGGGACTTCAACATATGTTTTTCCACTTCCACTTTTTAATATTTTGGTCTCTGGTGAATTCACATACAAAAGCTTCCTTCCTTTAGTTGGAGTCCACAAATGAAAGGCTTTTCTTCCTCTGATTGCAGATTAGCTTGCCAAGAAACAAACTCTAACTGGAGAACATCACTTTAATTTATTTATGGGATACAGATGACAAGGAAGTCTGTCCTCTTCTCCGGCTTTTTGGAAAGCTCTGGGCTGACCCAGCCCAGCAGAGTTCATATGGCAAAGACAAACTGTGCCAGGAACCAAAGCCAATAGTCATTGCAAACCTCTGAACCAAAACATTCCTTTAGTGCTTGAATTTCCCTATAATTTGTGTAGATTGCCTTTTTGTCAATGAAGCTTGCAATGGATAACTAGCTTAGTGCAATCAGACTAAACAACCATGCTATTCATTCAGCAATTAGATGATAGCAGTAATGCATGCTTTATGGTTTCCTTTCTTCATTCTTTCCTTTCTTTTAAAGTCTTTGGAGACAAACTCTGGGATATTTGGCAAAGAGGAGGCTCTTGCTGAAAAATATCCTGTCTTTTTTTACTTCAGAGTTGTTAATAAGTTCTATTCTCAGAGGCAAAACATCAGTTCCACATAGGAAGAAAAGATCAGCTAGAGAAAAAGCAACACTATGGTCATTTTTATATATATATATATGAACATTTGCTTTGATCTATTTAAATGGTGGAGGAAGAATTTTTTTTTTTTTTTTTTTTTTTTTGTAATCATCAGCATACAGCTCAATTTAGAATAAAATAGGAATATTTTGAATGCAAATAATTTTAACAGAAATAGAATGAGGCATGTTTACTCTACAAATGACTTGAGAGGGGTGTAGGGCTAAAAGTAAAAATTTTGCTGTTGTTGCAGAAGATAAATCTTTGTGAAAAAGCAGGCTTCAGTGCTTCAGCTTTCAGCTAGGAGTTTCAGCTTTGGCCAAAATCAGCTGTGTTTTTTACCCTTTCTTTGTTATTACACATAACTTCTCCGTGTTTGGAAGAAAAGGGATCTATATATATGGATAACTTCAATGACATCATTAACGATATTACTAACTAAGCGGTGAACTTTAGCCTCTGTGTGTATAAAAAAAAAAAGGAAAAAAGTTTAACCAAATCAATACAAAATGATATAGCTTAGCAAATATTCTCTTCATATTGCTGGAAAGTAAACTGTTGCTTATCTACTGCCTTTGCTTTTTCTTATTCTGCCAATTCTTCCTCCTTTGTTTTATACCAGTTCTGTCACTCAGCCACTGTGTGACCTCAGACAGATCAATTAAATTCCTTGTACTACAGTTTCTTTATTTAAGGGCAAATTCAAAACCCATTAAACTCAATGTGGGCTCTGAGAGATAAGTACTGGCAGATTTAGCTGTGGTAGCTTAAAGCTTTACAGCACCCAGATGCCTTTGCTATCTTTTTTCAAAGGTTTAATTTCCCAATAGTAGACAAGGAAGGATAGGATATAAGCCGTGTGTCAGTCACCATAGTTTGCAGAACAGAATATTAGATTAAATTGCTATGAAGGTAGGTAGTCATTAATAAATTGGACTGTAAAATGTGGCAGTTGAGGCATGGATGCCTATTCTGTGCTGTCATTCTGTAATGTTGATGATGACCTAAGAGAGATGACGAAGCTGAAAACATATGGCAGTAACTCCTCTAACCATGAATATAAAAGATCACCTACCAGAGCTTTGAAAATCTTACCTGCATATCTCAAAATGCTGATTTCTGCAAACTGCTTGAAGATACTGAAAAAAGGCAATAAAGTATCACTGTGCATCTAGCAGGAAGAATAGATGCATTTAATTTTTAAACATGAAGAGGTAAAAAAAAGGAAAAAAGAATTTCCAATTGACCACAAGTACATTGCATTTCTATTCAGACCACTTCATTTAATTTCCATATACGTTGTTTCGAGATCCCTTTCAGCATAATGATTGCCGTTTTTCTCACAAAGACAATCTGCCACGACAGGATGAATGTCTGTGAGGACATGAAACAGGAATAGGGAAAGGTAGAGTGATGAGAAGCCGACAGGGCAGAGTGGCATTCCAGCATAGTTTGTCTTAACCACTGAGTTGAAAAATATTCTTCATGTTGGGACACTCCTCGGAAGCTGGTCTAGTGCCTCACTAATTGTCCACTTGGGTTCAGTGAACTATTTTTCAAGGCCCAAGGTCATTCCACCTTTCTTAGAGATTTAGCCAAAGTGAGCATGATCGGAGTTTTGTTGTCCTGGATTTCCTCTCTTGCCAGTGGCCAAGAAGATGTCTTCCGAATTAACTGGCTATCTTTCCGCAGTGAGTGCCTGAAGAAAGAGAAGGAAGCATGGGGAGCTGGCCTGTGGTCTGCCTTTGCTTTGCTGAAATCTTAGAGCTGCCTTATTGTTAAGACAGACAAATTTGAGTACCATCTTGCCAAGGCAGAAGAGTTCAGACTTTTTTGTTTCCCAGTCCAAAGCTGCAAATCATTAAGCGACTGCTTTCTATTCATTTTTCTTCAGTTGGAATATTTCAACCAAATGTAGCATGATATTTGTAAGTGTAGCAGAGTGCAATAGGAGCAGTACCAAATCATGGTCTTTTCCGTACAAGGCTAACATTAAAAGTTCAAAAGAGATGAGCCCATTCGTTTAGACCTTGCCAAAAAAAGGATCTCATTAACAACAAAAATTTAACCCACACACCACTGAAAATAAATAATTACTTGTGACATCTGCATATTAATGATTAAAACCTGTCTTGCACTAGTGACTGAAAAGTAAAATATTCAGAAAACTGTTACTAGTGATTCAGTCATGCACCCTACTTCACCTGAGAGAAACCAGCAGTTCCAAACAGAAACAAGTATACAAATTCGCCCATGTAATGCCTATATTTGTTCAGTTAGTATAGCTTTTGAAACATAGGAAAATGCAAATGGAACAGCTGTTTCAGTGGGTTAAGGCTAAGAAGAAAAAAAAAAAAAAAAGAAAAAACAAAGGGGTTTGCATTCAAGCATAAATGTTTCCAACATTATGTTGTGGGAGAAACAAAGATGAAACGTAAAATGATCTCTGCACATAAAGAACAGTGTTGTGAAAAATGCATTATTTATTTTACAACTCTTACTGGAAAGAGTATGGCATTGGTTGAGTTCCGGCTACAGTAAAGCCTAGTTGGAAATAAACGTGTGGTTTTACAGGATATGGGCTATCATGCTGCCTTTTAGCTTGGTGTTTTTCACTTCTGGGACATGAACAGTTACCAGCAATGTGTCATGAGTAAATTTACTTTATTTGTACTGCTTACTATTATTTGTAGTGTGTCACTATTTGAAGTTTGGTGTAAGTCTCAATTGAAACATTAAACTTTTTATGAACTGGAAATCTTGGAAATCCTTCAGAGGAAGGCTTTTATTTATGATACTGTAGTCAGTATTTCCATTATGTTCCCCTGTTTTCGGGGATTTATAACTTAGTTGTAAAAAAAATCATTCCGGACTGAAATTTGGCATATGGGATTGAACCCGAAGAATGATGGTTTTACCCAGTTTGAAAATAAATCTGATCACATGTAAACTGCAGGATATAGAAATGATTAAACTTATTCTTTAGAGATAATTTTGCTTTATTATTATGTTGCACTGTTATACAGTTTTATACAATTAATTCTGTATTAATAATGTTGTATTTCAAATGCCTTTTTCATCCCACACTCCTGTATCTTGGATGAAGAATGGAGTGATTACTGCTGTGTTTATCACTGAAATGTAGTAAGGCTGAGTGTTTCTATAGCCCCAAAGGAACGGGATGGTTACTTCTGGGTAGCATAGCTCACTAGTTTGGTACATAGAAGAAATACCAGCAGACAGACTGAAACTAGATGTTGGCAAAAGCCAACCAGCCAACCAAAAAAGAAGACCTCCAAACTTCCAAAAGGAAAAAAAAAACAAACGCAAAGCTCTAGATGATACTAAGTAGCTTAGAGTCTGCATAGCTAAGGCATTCTAGTTTCTGCAGAGAAATACAGGACAGAGTGATAGTGTAGATTTCTCAGGTTTTTTTCAAGGTCTCCAGTTCTGTTCCCAGCTTAGAAAATGTCAGTTTTAACTGTCAGATTCCTGTTGCTTTCCCATTGGAACATCACCACAGTAGTAGTCAAGAAGAAAGACTATCATTGAAAATTCACTCATTTCTGAAGTAATTACCAAGATCTACTTCTTTTAGCTTTTCTGTTCAAAGGAGACCACTGAGTAAAATAACCCAAAAGTTACAGTTTGTGATCACTTACACCTACCGACATTTTTGAGTGATAATTTCTTCTCAAATTTCTACTGGTTATATTAAGTCTTTAAAACAAATTTTGTCTCAAACAAATAATAGAATCTCACTGGAACTGTCTGATTCCCATTTTTGCTCAGAGGATTTACATGATACCAATAAGATTATCTCACAGACCTCAATTACAGAAAAGTAACCCTGGGAAGCTTTAGACAGCTACAGTGCCATTAAGGAGCTGGAAGAACTGCCTTTGTTCATCACCTCTATTATTTTAGCTGAGAAGAAAGCTGATGTGGTACAGAATGTATTAGCAGGTTTGAATCAAGTAGTTATGACAGATGTAACTTGTTACTTGGTTGGAGTTGCCATACGTAAGACAATAAAGAATGGTACGAGAACATTAAGGCATTTAAAACTCTTTAATGATGAATAAATTCAGTTTAATTATTAATTCAACAATACTTAATAATGTGTGCAAAAGGGGAAAAAAAGACATAAAACCCCCAAACCAAAACCATTTTCTCTAAGACTGTGAAATCACATGCTGTGCAAATACAGAACAGCTGGAAAGATGCAACTCCCATGTTTTGAAAAACCTGAGAGGAGAAAAGAAGAGTTCCTGAAGAGGTGTCATAACAATATACTGAGATCCTGGAGGATGCTACAGTACACCAAGCACTGGCACAGGTTCCAAGATGTGTCATGGAGTCTCCATTTTTGGAAATATTCCAAAGCTATGTAGACCTGGTTCTGGGCAACTGGCTGTAGGTAGTCCTGCTTGAGCAGGGAAATTGGATGAGATGACCTCCAGAGGTCCCTTACAACCTCAGCTATTCTGTGATTTTGTGATTCTGGGATTCAGTGTTAGACTGGTGTACTCCATTTTATGTTTTCTTCAGTGTCTGAGTGTGATATTTATACATCAGATATAATGAAATGTTTTTAATGTTTGGTGGTTGTTTTTTTTTTTCTGTTGCATATGTTGATACAGTCAGTACAAATACATGGCACAATTCCACCCCAGTCAAACAGCAGAGGGTCGTAGGTTATTCTGTGGTTTGGCTGAGCTACTTAGAACTATCATGTACAATTTCTGAAACAGTTTGTTTTCAGTCTTGTGTAGCTGACCTCAGTGACCATTGAAGTCAGGAAGGAATCTTTCCATTAACATCAACAAGCTGTGGAGAAACTCCTCAATGTCTTGCACTGTTCCATAAAGAGTATATTAAAAATGTTGTTTGACTATTAAGTTCAGTATTAATAGCTTGGAGTGAAATGTTTATATCCATAAATAGATATTGAGAAACTATGAGAAAAAACTGAGATAGAATTGTATAAATTCAACAGCTAACACAGTTAAAAGATACAGGAAGAGCAGATAGACTGACAAACTCGGAGGAAGAAGATTCTAAGAATTCCTGATATCTTCTGCAAGATGTCTTCCCAAGAGGGAAGACAGGATGTGCTAATTTATCACAGCAATGTGATCCAGTACTGAAAAAGGCATATGACACAGAATATATCACAGGAAGCTTTGATGAAGCCTCCTTCACATTATTTACAGTTTTGACCATCCATATGTTTAAAAATGTGTTAAGCTGAAAGAAGAAGGAAGTAAGAAAGATGAGATGGCTAGGGAAATGTGGAATCTGTCTTCTGAGAAGAAATTGAATGGGAATGATACCTAGCTTACTGAAGATGAGGATTTGATTGCTGTCTCTAAATATGTTAAGAACTTCATGCCAGAAAAATAAGAAGCTATGAAAAGGGGAAAAGTTGGCATAAAAACTAGGTGCATGTAAAAAAGCTAGGAGTATGTGCAAATGAGAAGAAAGTTTCTAACTGCTGGAATACTTAGACTCCAAAACAGATTAAACAAGCAAACAAACCAACCCTTTCTTAGCTTCATAAGATTATGAGAGAGATTCTATGATATGACTGTCTGCAGCAGCAGGAAAACAAACCTGATGAACTACAAGCTCCTTTTTGTCTTCAGTAAATGGCCTGATTTTCAAAATTTCTTATTTCCTGCAGCCCCCATTGGATTGTCTCTCTTAATGTCCCTCGTTTCCCAGTGACACTCTAAGTAGCCTAGACCTAATGGCTGGAAGTATTTAAGAAGTTACAGATTTGTTTTGTGATTATTATGAAGAGTCTACTATGAGTCTATGGCAAAAAGAACTTGCAAACAGTTATATTATCATCATGTGATGTGCGGTTAGTTTATTGATATGGTTCCTAGCCTGCTTATCTTGCCAGTGCGAGCCATGGAAAGCAAGGGAGCAATGAGTTGACTCATGTATATCATCTAAACAGCACTTGTGTTTTCCTTTTCTCAACCTTTATGACTTTTCTTTCACTCTTTGACCTTCCTAGAGCAAGTATCTACTCTCCCCTGTGAGGTGGTAAGTGTGCAGCCTTAACTCCCACCAAGTTTCAAGTATATGCATATATATTTTAGGGGTTATTCTAGGTTTAGTGTGGCTATCATAAATCACAGTATACATAGCTTTGTACTTACATATATGAATGAAGTCTAGTGTTGGTTTGTAAGTGGTAGGTGAAAGATGTTTTTCTGTAGTGTTTGGCTGAGATTGAGTGATCTGGGCTAGTAGCTGTCTTAAATTTATCATTAGTTTTTGCAGAAAACTGAAATCTGCAGAATATTGTGCATTTGGTCTGTTATCCTTATCACATAAGCTGAGACCTCACAATAACTGCTCAGGATGAGAGTGAAGATACATGGGTTAACAGTGGTTTAAAGGAATAGTGAAAAATGAGAATAGGAGAAGCTAAGTGGAGAGTGTCTAAATCCTGTTTTATTTTTTTACATTTTCTGTTGGTGGGATTTGCAATCTGGCAAACTACCACCAAATTAATGAAGTTCATGGGCTGGAATTTCACCCAGAGTGATAGTTATTTGTATTGACATGTATCATTTCCTTTATGCCCTCTGGCATTCTTTTCTGTACCTGTGCTTTCAGGAACACAGTGTATATTTTTTAGCCAGGTCTGTGAGATCTGATCTACCAAAAAACCATCAGTATTCATCCTCTAATATTAGCTTTGATCTGCCAAACATACTTCATATCAGTGGGCAAAAAGAGGAGTGTGGGCTGAAAGTTTTCCACACTGATTTAGTATGCCGTTAAAGCTTGCACAGGCCACTCCTCGGTTCCTGCATAGGCCTGCCTACACTGAAATGAAGTTCTGACAGCTTCTGCCTGGATTTAATACAAGATCAGCTAAGCAGGTGTTGATATCCCTAGCTATATTTTAAGGTTGCAATTCATAAAATCAGAGACGGCAATATGTCACTTGTGGTTTGGTGTCAAGGGCAGCTGAAGGGATACTTCATCACTGCACAATACCTGTTGATACGTACCTTGGTTCCCTCTATTTCTAGCAAAAATTGCCTGCCTGGATTTTGTTAACTAAAATGTACACTTTCGGTTTACTCCTTTATTTCACAAGCTTTTCCTTATTAATCCAACCTGTTAGCCAAAACAGAAGCATGAAAATAACTCTGTAAAACTATGATTTCTCTCTCTCTCTTTTTTTTTTTTTTTTTTTTTACCACATTTTGACAATCTTGGTAACTTCAGTTTCAGTTGTATTTCTTTTTCTCTACAGTGGATTAATTTCCACAAGAGTTTGATTTCTTTCTCTCTGTGTATCACACTGTCTTTATATGCCATTAAGAAAAAGACCCTGCTGACTTGTCCCCCAGGCCAGGTGATGTCAAACAGCTCACATTCATCCATACTACAAAAATCCACTCTCAAGTAGATTTTTCCTAGGTTTAGTGGTCCAAAACCGAGACTGTGAGTGAGCTAGCTCTTAATCTGTATGAACAATCAGCAGTTCAGTACTTGAGTCATTCCTTGGCCCTTTTTCATTTAACAGTACAGTTATAGCCTTAGGCAATGTCTATACTAGTAAATAATGTGAACCAAGACCCATTCTCTGGACCTGGGCATGCAGCACAGCACAATTTACACCCATGTAGCTAATAGTTTTTTTACTTCTGTGAATGTTGCCTTCATCTAAGGCAAAAACTGTGAGCAATCTGTGGCTTGTGCTATCCCTAAACTATGCCTGGGAACAGTCTGAGAGACTGGTATTTAAACCAAAACTATGCCAGGGAATGTAATTAATAATAATTAAGTAGCTTCGTTGTGAGATGGTGCTTGAGCCTGTGTCCTGACCCTTCGAATTTTACTGTCACATGCAGTAGTCATTGGTCCAGTTGCAGGTCCTGGAGAGAACATTGCTGAGAACTTCCATCATTTTATGTCCATTCCTCCCAAGTTTGATCCCTTTGTCAGGTCTTTCAGCCACTCTCCTGGTCTATGATCCCTTTTGGCTCCAGGTCTGTCTTTATACTTCATGTCTGCCACCCATCTGTCTTACTGTGCTCCACGTTCAGAATGAGTTTTCCATCTCTCCCTCTAACTTCTTCCCTCCAGTAAGCTTATTTTTCTGCTTTTATCCCATTCTGCTTCCTTTTTCTTAGTTTCTTTATTTTTTTTTCCTCATGTTCCCCCCCCCGGCTTTGCCATGTGTTTCCATCTTCTTTATTTTTTCTTGCATTGCTTATTCCTTTTGCCTGCTTTCCAGTCCCCATATCAGATCCCAGACCCTTTCATTCCGTTTTCCACACCTCCATAACCCCTCTTAGACTCCTTGGCAGGTCTGTTCTCCCCACCCTGTGGCCTGGCTAGTGTACAACTGGGTGTCGACAGACAGCCTCAGACTGCTCCTACTCCCCATGTCCAAGTTATCAGTGCCTGAGTGTTCCCGGTGTCACTTCTCACATGCACTTCTAGAATGGATGAAAGAAACAGTCATCAAGGAGCCCAGTTCTTCCAATGTAATTTTAATTTGCGTCAACGCTCCCTTGGGAAAGCACATGCACATTTGGGTGAGCAAAGAGTGTAATGAGTATCATACCTAGCGAGGACCCCACTTTCACAGAACCATAATGTCTGAAGGGCAAATCCTGCCTGACAAATTTGATGGCCTTCTATGGTACTGCCACAAACTTGGTGGACAAAGGCAGAGCAATGGGCGTCATCTACCTGGACTTAAGGGAAGCATTGGGGGGGGTCCCACATGACATCCCAGTCTCCAAATTGGAAAGTCATGGGTTCGATGAATGGACCACTCAATGGATAAGGAACTGGATGGATGGCCATACTCAAAGGGCTGTGGTCAATGGCTCAATGTCCAAGTGGCAGCTGGTGACGAGTGGTGTCCCTTAAGGGTCAGTATTGGGACCAAATACTATTTAACATCTTTGTGGGAGACGTGGACAGTGGGATAAAATGAACCCTCAGCAAGTTTGCTGATGACACCAAGCTTGGTTGATACTGTCTNAGTGTGGAGAAGAGAAGGCTCTAGGGAGACCTTCTAGCAGCCTTCCAGTATCTGAAGGGAGACTACAGAAAAGCTGGAGAAGGACTCTTTGTCAGGAAGTGTAGTGATAAGACAGGGGATAATGGTTTTAAATTGGAAGATGGGAGATTTACATCAGATATTAGGGAGAAATTCTCTCCTGTGAGGGTGGTTAGGGGTTGGAACAGGTTGCTCAGAGAATTTGTGGATGCCCCATCCCTGGAAGTGTTTAAGGCGAGGCTGGATGGGGCTTTGAGCAACATGGTCCTGTGGGATGTGTCCCTGTCATGGCAGGAGGGTGGAACCTGATGATCTTTAAGGTCCCTTCCAACTCTAACCATTCTATGATTCTGTGATTCTATGAATTCAAGCTCTACTTGATGTAGTATAAGTGATGCATAAATCTAGTTCTCTAATGTTTCCTGGATGTTTGTAGTCCAGGAGAGTCACCTGAAAAGTAGAAAAAAAGAGCAAGCAAAGAGACTTCATCAGACATTAAAACCAAAGGCTTTGAGCCTACAAGTCCCCGTTTAATACGTTAAAAAGGGAAACTTTTGAAAGTTTTTAAGTTTGAGCATTTCAACACAGACGTATGTCACTGACAGAAAGGCAGCTTCCCCCTTTCCAGTCTCCTGTCACCCCAAACTTCAAACTTCTGTTTTCTGCTTATAAACACTTGAACTTCTCCAGGAAAAGGTCACCAGTATTTTTTCAACATAGCTAAACAACAGATTTTCTTTAACCTCATTCTCAGGAACAGCTGTACCATTTTGGATGAAACTTCCTGAAATATTTCTGCCTGAGGCAGACACCTGGCATGGAAAATTTCAGCCCAAACATTTAAGGTTTGGCAAAGTGATATGCAGCTGAAAACAGGCTTTATAATGGGAAGTGTTGGGCAACTTTAATAACAAGCAAAATTACCAGCCTCACCCCAGCACCAATCCTAACTGGTGTGCCAAGCTCTACGATAAAATACTTAGTTTAAATGAATGATGTCCTTACATATCAAAAGACCCAAAATAACTTGGAACATAGTCTTCTTCCAGATACAACAAGCATTTCCGACTTATGGCTTAGTGATGTAAAGACGACAAAGTAGATTAATAACAAAGCGTAAGATGTAATCTTCAGTTTGTGTCTGCTAGAGAGAAGAAGAGTGAAGTGTGTGAAGTGTACTGGCAAAGACTGTAATACCTTTGTTGCTTAGATCCTACGTGTCTGAGTCATCCAAAAGTCAGATGGTTTATTTTCTCCAAACACACCCCAAACTGCTAGCCGGAAAACCACTTAGACATTTAGATGGCAAATGTAAGTTCTGAACACAATAACATAATTTATTAATCTTTCAACAAGTCACCCAAAATGTTTAACAACTGCTTTTTTATTCAATTTCCCCTTCCAGAACAAGAAGAACTTCATTTCCTATTCCATTTGTTCTCCTCTCTCTAAAATATAGCCTTGTCATGGCAGTCATGTTGTTCTTTAACCAAAATAAATCAATAAATATGGAGACATGTAATAAAATTTGTTCTCCCTATTCTGTGCACAGATACAGCAGAACAGCTCTGCAGTTTTCTCTTGTTATTTTTAAAAAACACATTTTAATTTTTTTTTTCATACAAATAAATGATATGTATTTATCTGGAGAAAGAAAAGTGAAGCAATAAATATCTAAAAAGAAAAAAAAAAAAGGAAAAAAAAAAAAAAAAGGAAGCTTAGGTTAAGGTAACAGTGATGTTTCTTAGCCAGATTGCATTAGACAAAGTCTAACTCTGACTAGCTTATGACTTTGGTGTTTTTCAGATACCTAAATGTCATAGAATATCTCTTAATTGCCTTCTTGCAAGCAGCATGTAAGCATTAGAGACTCTTTAAAAATCAAATAGTGCTTCTGTTTTAGAGAAGGAATAACAGTTCCTGAGGTTGGCCTTCACCTCAGTGAGAAAAATGAGTGCCTGAGTGATTAGTTTACACTTCATTTATGCTTCACCTAAGTCACAGAAGAGTTATCATTTGTTAGGTACACTTAAACATACCTCATCCAGACAGCCTTGAGTTCAATTCAGATAACAGGTGATGATAAGAATGTTGAGAACCAAGAAATACCTTGATCTGTGTCCTGTAAAGAAGAAAGGAGAATTTGGTCCATGGGTTACTGGACTCAGGGTACTGCCTGAGTATGGCAGTATGCTTCTTTTATAGCTTATCCTATTGGATCAAATGCACAAACTGCATGGGAAACAAGGTCCTGATTTCCCTCTTTCTCTGAGAGTATTCTTACCACCAACCTGAGGGAGAAAAGGAGAAAACTGAGGCTACTTCTGTCTTTTGTTGAAACTGTACATTGTAGTAACGTAACTCTATACTGGAAAGAAAGTAGTGATTTAAATTATCTTGGGACCAAAGCTCTTTTTCTAAAATACAGGTTCCAAACCCTTATTTTAGTTCAATGCCTACTTCATATCATGCCCACTGCACTGTAGCAGTTGCCATGAAGTGAGCTACCTCTGGAACATGAAACCTCTAAATCTGTTCTAGACTCTTTCTATCATTAGAAAGAACATTATCTAGATATTGCTGTAAGAACAACCCTTTTAGGTAAAGTATACAGACGCTGTTTGTATCATCTAGATCTAGTTAATATTGACAACATTTACTTTTGTTTACATCAAAAGCTTATTGAATTTACAGAATAAAGCCATAATTAGTAATCAGAGGTGTTGAATCAGACAGCTAACATCTGTAAATTGTAGGATTTTCCTCTACTAATAGCAGCTTTTGTGCTTGGTGACTGATAAACTAATTAAAACTACATTTATTCTTTAAAGAAGAAAAAAAAAAAAAAGTGCTAACATTAACTCTTCCCTATCAACATACAGCAACTCTATTAAGATGCTACATGAAAAAAAAAAAAACAACAAAATCAATACAGGATTAACGATAATGTAGAAATCATGTCCTTGTCAGAACAAGGAATTTGTTAAAGAAAGGTATGTATAATTAAAAGCATGCTACTGCTTCCTATCTTTTTGATACACAGTTACGAGCAAACAGATTATAAAAAGTAGCAGAAGCATTACACAGTGATCAAGATGGAACATGGTGAGCAGGGAGACTCCACTTTCTGAGAGCACTTTATGATGGGAGGGAACACCCGGCTGAGAGTGGCACCACTGTAGAGACCGAGGACAAGTCTTTGGGGTTAACAAAGAGATGTGTCCCGACACTGTACGGCAAGAGTGTGTGGGGAAGAACTTTGTCCTTTTCTGAGGACTGAGCACGTTTTTGAAGCACACATTGTGGATCATATATACCCATATGTATAGTACCATATGGTAGGAGCACGGGAACTTGTTTTAGGAATTGCTGTTGGGATGGTTGTTAGGCAGCAGGAGAGGTATCTTCCCCACTGCTAGGATGTGTAGGCAGTACTGCTCAACATCCTGAGGAGGTACTAGTTCAGAGACCTAGTGACTAACTAGGATGTTTGTACAAACCTTTTACAACTCTCATGGTACCCGTGAAATACAGACAGCATAGACTGACTGCCCTGCAATCCAACAAGACTTGGTAAAAGTGCAAAACAGCTGTCTCTAATGGCATGACTACAACATGCAGTTCAGCAAATGTGACTTGGGGCCTCATTACTGTGTCTCCGCTTTTGACATTTATAGTTAAATGATGTTGTTGATTCCTGCAAGAGACGCTACAATTTCTCTAATTAAAGGAGGGGAAAAAAAACCCCAACACTGAAAAAAACAATCTTCTTGTTCCTTCCCAGATTGTTCCCATTTACTGCAAATAAGCATGAGTTCCTGCCTGGAAGCACTATCTGCAAACTGCAGTCAGATGTAAAAGAAGCCTAATCAAGCTTGGGAACTAGGTCTTAATTAGACTACTTGGAAAACAGAGCAGAAGAGCAAATGAAAATTATTAACCATCACTCGTGATTCCTGTTTCTAATTTTAAAGAGGAAATCATGCATTAATCAAACCCTAGCCCTAAGCTCAGAGGCACGTTTTAGAAATATCCTGAAACAACAAGAGGAAATCTTTTCAGTGTTTAGAGAAAACAACTCCTGATCAGCTAGTATGTGTAGCACAATATATTTTGACATGAAATAAGCTATGTTTCAGTATGCTTAGATTTTGCTGGGTCCAAGAAAAACAAAACCAGTACCAACTGAAATCAAGGCACATGACAACAATTGGGGTTAAGCCTGGGTTTTGCTAAAGGAAAACAGAAATGTGGAGTATGTT
This sequence comes from Thinocorus orbignyianus, assembly GCA_013400375.1. Lineage (NCBI taxonomy): Eukaryota > Metazoa > Chordata > Aves > Ciconiiformes > Thinocoridae > Thinocorus > Thinocorus orbignyianus. The sequence goes on along the minus strand of VXBW01005090.1, from coordinate 776,672 downwards.
GTTTTCATGGATAAAGGAAAGACACAGAAGGGTAAGAACAAGAAGAATGATGCAGTCACATCACCAATATTGTATGCTTTGGTCATAGAAAAGAAGTTCTTTGGTGCACAGAAAAAATATTTAATACAAATTATTTCTGATAAAAAATAACAAGCAGGAGCATGACCTCTAAATATTACCCAGAGACCACTTGAAATCTTTAATAGGATTTGTCAGAACTTACTTCATAGTTTCTGTTATATTTGGACTATAAAGATAATTTTCTATTTTTTGGCAAACTAATGTGAACTTGCTGGCTGTGATTCAGAAACTAATGTTTTCTGGTGGAGTCAGATTGAAATCTTTAATTTTCTTGGAACCCTTCAGGAAGAGGAGAGAAAATGGGCTCTTGACCTATATTAAACATTGCGCCCATTCTTGTGGAAACATCTCACTACAAAGAATGCTCACTTTTTTCAAACACAAGTATCCAAGCATCCCTATTTGAATTACAAACAACACTTTATTAAACATACCAGTTTTCCTCTTAACCCTCCAAGCACTTACCAAGTATTACCTGTTTAGATTTCTAAAGCTAGTGGTTTCATGATCTGAAATTACATATCTAGAATGTTAAGATGGCATGCACGCTTGTCTTGCTATTGTGACTCACAGATCACCATTATTGTTCTGTGATCAGATTAAAAAATCAATGACAAATGACAGAAACACAGACTCTTTTTCATCTATCATGCTGTATATGTCATGCTTTAATAGAACTAAACAATGAAGTTCAACAATCAAGTTTGCTAATTTGATAGAGCATTATGATCTGGAGGAATGGGCACAGACAAGGGCTAGTAAGTAATGAATTTTAATGACAGTTTTATCATGGGATCTTCTAAAGTCTTGATGAGTAGCCTGCACAGTTCAGCCCTGTGAACAAATTGAAGGTTTTGTACTCAGGTTTGGTGGCATCTCCCTACATGGTATAATACAGAACAGAGTTTTTTTGTTTTAATTGAAAAATTACACTAAATTTGTTTAGTTAGTCTGACTAAAGCTTCCATTTTATCTTTCTGACTCCTAATGCAGAGACCACTCGGGTGATGCCCTGGCTGCTAGAATTCAGTTACAACACTTCTACTAAATTAAGTATGACAGGATTTCAACTTTTGATTTCAGTGGATGACTAAAGACAAGACAGAGCGTGTCTAGCCTAAAAACTGGTGCAGTTGCCTTGGAGGTAAAAGATGTAGATTTAAATCCTCTTAGACGGAACAAGGAGCTGAAACCAGATTTCTCATCTGAGGTACAGGTGCTGTACACTCCATACCGTTGTGAAAAAATGTAGATGATAGTATTATAATGTTTTGCAACAAAGTGACTGAGACTCTTTTCCTTCCTGCTGGACTCCAAGTTGCCTGTACGCATGTTCTTGCTGCACTTGAATTTGGTCATGCCTCAGTTTAGGCTTTGCTCAGCGGTGGAGCTCTGGTGGTAGGATGGAGCGTTTGTTGTAATCCAGAACAGCACCTTGCTTACAGCTTCAGGCTCCTGGAGGGTTTTCATTACATACTGCTACGCCTAGGGAGTTTTCATCACTTTATGGATGCAGGAGAAAATAGTCTAATACAATCTGAAGCATTACATTATCTTGTTAATGTCAATGGTTTTTATCTGTACTAGGTGAAGTGACATAGGTCAGAGTACATGTATTGTCCTGCCTGCTGAAGAATTCATTAAATTCTAATTTTGTTGTGGCTACTTGATTTTAGCTATTTTTTTCACATGCTTTCACTAACAATCAGCTTTATGCCTCTGGTTTTAAATTTTGTCGTTGCAGTGTAGCCTTTGTATCAAAGCAGTGATGATCCTACAACAGCGGTCTGCTGATACCTGCCTTGTTTTCATAGATACAGGAGTGTACCCTGCCAAGTTTGCCTTTCAGGTTAATCTACTATTCTGGGGACTACTGTGTGATTTCTTGTAATAATTATTTTCCCCCTGCTTTCTTATCCTATACCTGCAGTTATCCGTCAGAGCTATACAGCTATCAACACTCAGAGCCCAGAAGTGGAAATGAGCCTGTCACTGTTCGTTCCATATTTATGTACCAATGTTAACAGCCTGGTAGAAATCCAAATTTTATTTGATTTGGAGTGAGCTCCAGCTCTAGTTAACTCTTTATAGAATAAATCTAGTTTCAGTTATCTTACCTTGATTAAATTTTATACTTCCATGCTCTAACAGCGTCTCAGATTCCCTCTCCCCCCCCCTCTTTTTTTTATCTTCCTTGTCTTGGCTATCCTTTTTAGTCTTTGCATATTCACTGTTATTGTAACTATGAGCTTTTGGGTTGCAATCACAAAGTTCTAGGTGCTTTCCAAAGATTAAAAAAGAAAAAAGAAAAAAAAAAAAAGGCTGTTTTTTTGGCTATTGTAATCATGTCCTTGCAGGTCTATCTCAATGCACCCTCTATGTGAAATATACCCACAAACACATGGCTTGTTTGATTTATAGCTGCTTGTGTTTTTCCAAGTGACTTGACTGTTGAAGAACTCCAATGAGTGCTCTGTTTGTGTATTTTAGCCAAGGCTGGCTCTAGCACTTAGGACTCTGCATGCTGGAACAACTTATTCACAAGGTTTGGTTTTGCTTTATATCCATCTGTGATTTTAGTTCTCTTTGCTCCACTTCTTTGTTCTACATTTGGTAATTCCAAGCATTGTGCATGTTCTGTTGTTCTCTTCATTTTGTAGCCTCCTCCTTGTAGATTGTCAGTGATTGAGTAATGGTGTCACTTCAAAACAAAGCAGAAAGGTACTCGTATGCCTCGCTTACTCGTCTGGGGTTTTGGTGCTGTTCTTATTTGATGTTGTTGTTTTATGCTGGAGGCTTGTCTGCAATTATAAACACAAAACCATTTGATATTTTTTTTAATTCCACAGCAATGCCAGACCCTAGACGAGAGAGATAACAAGTGCGGTCCATGTGTCTAGGAGAATCTTAATCTGAGAGCACTGCAGAAATTGCCTGTGAAATAGGTATAAATATGTGTTCCACAAATAAGACCTAGTTTCTCACACCAAGTAGGAGCTTATATCACTTCTCCTTGGGGTTGCTTTACCAGACTTCTCAATATTTTCAGCTCTATAATGCTGTATTCGTGCTTCTTTTCTGTTGCATGCTCTGGTGCAGCCTGAAGTCCTGATCTACCAATTATCCAGATTGCCCTTTGATAAGAATTTGCTCTTGCTCCTGCCTAGACTGTGAGTATAGCTTTGCTTTGCAAGGAAACTGGAATGTGGAGGTTGTTTACACTCAGCTTGCCGTCTTGCTGCAGCTGCAGCATCTCGTCTGTCTTGGGGACTGGAAAGTGCCGCTTACAACAGCCACTTGTACAGTAATGAAGCATGAAGTTCGACTGCTGAAACCATGCAGGATGAGCTTCGGAAGGGGACTGCTTGATCTTGTTAAGGAGAAATAACAAAATGCATTTTGCAACAGGGAAATGTATAAATACTTCTAATGAGGTGAAAAGTGTCCAAGGAAGCTGTATTAGCACTGTAAGGGCATATAATACTCTCAAACATTTTCTTGTATTTGAGGAACTTACAGCAGGAAGGAGAAATCCCCAGAATTTTGTCCTTAATATCTTACTGGTATGGTCTCTAATACACTTTCCTGACATCTAAGGTAAAGTTGTTTACCAAACTGTAAATGGTCACTGAGGCTCTGTTTAAACATGAAGTCAAAGAGAACTGGGGATTGGTGCCTAACCAGTGTGGATTTTTCCGGACTAGTTCCCCCTGGAGAAGATATATTTTACAGAAAGCTACTTTGAATGATCCAAAACAGATGTAGGAGCAAAACAATAGTGAAGTAGTGTGGACAGCCATGGGCCCAGTGTTTGAGGTTACTCTTTGGCCTGGCTTTATTTAGCAATATAGACATAGTCTTAGAAATCTGGCTTGATCCCTTACACCTCAAGCTGGACTTACTTCCACTGTATGGAAGACGGGTTCCAGGCAACTGATCTGCGTAAAGTGCAGAGGAGGTAGAGGGTTCAGAGATGTTTACAAATTCATTCGTAAAAGCTCGGGAGCTGAGCACTGGAGAACTAATCAGAGATGTGCCCAGATTAGTTTTGTTTAGACTACTCTGTTGAAGACTTCTTGCCTGACCTAGTGGAAAGCAATTTCTGTGGAAAGGTTTTGCCCATCAGTAAAGTCCTGTGTCAGAAGGTGGTATGAGACACTGCCATGCTTTGGGAAGAGGGATCCTGAAAATTCCTTAGGTAGGTGGATGTACCAGTGTTAGAGGCTCCTACAGTGTGGAGATTTCCAGACCTGATTCAAAGCATGTCTGCGGTCTAGAAGGCAGAGCTACTTCAGAGTTCAGAGCCAAGCTGATTCTTAGAAGCAAGATTTAGGCAAATAAGGAGGTTACCTCACTGAGAGAAATGGAAGAAGAGGGAAATCATGTACGAACTGTCTTTCTCTTTGTTTTAGAGTGAAGGAAACTTTTGCGGTGATTTAAGTACACTCCTTTTCCTACTTACCTGCCAGGGATATATTGCCATCTTACTTTGTTTTTAACTTACACTTATAAATCATTGTAAAACAAGACAGAACCAGCAGATAGCACGAAGTGAAATAGAGTCATTCAGAACCTGATTACAAAATGAACAGAAGAATTTATGAGAAAGAATGTCGGAATCCCCATTTCAACACTTACACACAAGGGAAAGAATGATCTTTTTCTTTCCACCCTTCCCATGTGTTATGCTTTTTCCCATGTCTCTAAAGAGTACTTGACATTGACGAAGCTTCAGTTGATGAAGGTCTTTGCAAACCAACAAACAGAAGTGCTTAAAGGATTCCCTTGCATATGGCAACCTGCATTCCTGATGTTGACTGCCCTGATGCAGGGGCTGCTGCTGCTGTCTCAGTGTTGATACTGACAGACCCGTTAGGCAGACCGGCTTTGATCTACGTTTTATGTTCCTTTACCATAATACAAGTCAACTTTCTTTAACCAATTAAAACTGCAGTCTTCCTTTGCTGGCTCCATAGGATAGAGCAGAAATGCAGCAAATTTAAGTTAAGCATTTTCATTTACACTGGGTTTATGAAATCTTGTTTTATGTCTCAAACCTGAGTTTATAAAGTTGACCTTCCCTGTCAATTGTGTAGTAAATACTTTAAGACTAAGTATTAAAAAAATATTAGTCAGATATATGTCATTTTACTTAAATCTCTGTTTGCAACATTGATCACAAATGTATTTTAAATAGTCAAATTGCAACAACATTCTCTTGTTTTTTCAAACAGTATTTTGCTAAAATGGAGTTTTGCTCCATGTAGTCCATGTAGAAAAGACTACATTTACAAATAAGAGAAGATCAAAGTGAGGAGAAGATCAGAGGTGATTTCATAAGTGTCTTTAATCATAAAAGAGGTGATCTTGACATCCTATTTATACCAGAATTATATCGCTCCTCAATGTACAATCAACTGCATAAGATTAATTATTTACCGGTAGTTAATAGTATTTTTAAGTTAATAAAAACAGAGGCTAGTGCTGGTACAAATGAAGTGCCTGAACTGCTCCCCATTTTGGAGGCAACATAATCTCATACAGGCTTAAGCAGCTCATGCAACAGCACACCTTCAGCTGTGCTCCTGAGTATGAACATTAGTCCTAATGAAGTTCTCACTGACATTGGTGAAAGCGGTCCTGATTTCTAATTACAGACTTAAAGTACAGATGTAATAATCTATCTTGGTTTACTGATACTATCTAAAAATGAGTGCAACCTTTTATTATTGCTCCCATATTATTAAAGCTTTATCTACAGAGGAGGAAATGGTCCAGTAAAGGACATTTAACACAAAAAAGTTTTGTTTTTAAATATGGTGTGATAACTGCCCCAAAACGGTTGTTTTTGATACTTCCAGGAAACTTTTTATTTTTTAACTTTAATGTCCCTCATCAATCTTTATGTACATAAACCAACATACTACCTCTCTTTTGCCTATCTCTCAAAGACTTACTAGTCATTCCATGTTACAATTACAAGGTACTAGTAAATGAAGCAGTAGTAGGGAATTATCCTAGGCACTGAAATTCATCGGTTTATTCTTTTACATGGTTTTGGCCAGGGGACCTGACAATTTGTCCATCTTTTCCCAGGTTTAGGAATGGATATTCACACAGATTAGGCACCATTTCCAACTGGCAACCTGGCTGTGGCCATGGTGTTTCAGAAAGCAGGAGATTTTAACAAACCTGGGCAATTCTGTGCTGGTGGATCTCCAAGAAGACTTTGGCACACATTTAGTTATTGGTACAGTTGTGGGAGCTGACTAAATAGTTGGGTTCTAGTATGTCAGAACACTCCAAGCTAGACTTGTATCAGGCTGATTGTTTTAGGTCTTAGGAAGCAGTGTTTTTATTGGAATAACAAACCCACTGGAGGAGCTTTTTTAATATAAGGTGTTGATGAGAGGTTACCCCATCTGAAAGGATTGCTTTATATAATGGGAGGTCTCAAAAAGGTGGATGAATTAGTGCTGGTGGATTTTATGTTGCATTATTGTTCTGAAATACTTAGGGGAAATACAGGTACAGAGAAGTAAGACCTTTTCATTGCCTGCAGTAAGTCAGTTCACAAAAACAAACAGCAGGGTGAAATGGATTTTTTTTTAGGATGAGCTTGTTTCTTTGTGTGGGTTTTGTTTTTTTTTTTTTTTTTTTTTTTTTTTTTTTTTTCCCCTGCTCCTGGAGCAACTTTAAAGGAACTACTTGGTAAATATGGTCCTCAAGTATGTGATACATTCGCAGCATAGTAAAAATCATAAATTGTCCTTTTTATTTGCAACAGCAGAAGCCAGCACTGACTGCAGCCGGTATTTTAAGAACAATTGAAATTTTTCTTATTTCTAGATTCATAACTTTTTGCAGCTTTTTATTGTTCTATGCAATCATTAGCCTTGCCATCTTTAAACATAGCCCGTTTGCTAATCATTGTATGTGACCATAGCTCCTCTTCCATGTATACTGTCCTCTCTTGTTTGCTGTATAAGGGTGGCTTTGTTTTTGCTAAATTGACTAGGAAATACTGAGGAAGAAAGATTTGAATGCTTTTTAATTGATTCTAAAAGGCCAGAATTTATTCTAAAAGGCCATTGATTGTAGTGCAGGCCAGAAACTCTTTTCAAAGGGATCTACGTGTATGTTCTGCTGTCATCTCTGTCTTTCAGTTCGCAACAGGGTCAATTGCTGTTATACTAAATCCTGTTCCTTTTCTGTAGAAAAATCAGATATTTTCCTTACATCTATTTTTCAGAGAGGTTGAATTTTTTTGAAATTTGCAGGAAGTCAAAAAAATGTGCCTCTAAACCTGAAAGTTACTTAATATTTATTTCTTAGACATATTATAGGCCCGTATATCTTAGATCTTTATTTTGCTTATTACAAATACTTCAAGACAGATTGGTAGGCAATGAATAGTTACCAAAGCTCATTCTGGGGAAAGAGGAGAGTAAGGCTGTGTAAATGCATTTTAAAAAAGACTTGTGCAGTTTGTCCTTCAATAATACTATTTTTATTCTCCAAAACCAAGAACTATAATTTCAGAATGATGACTACTGATCTAGTCTGTGTTGATTATGCCAAAACTTTGTACAAATTCCAGTTAAACTTCTTCAAGTTAGACGACATCTCTCAGGAAACTGACATTCATTAGCGGAATGCACCAAGAACATAGCCCAGTACTGTTAATTTTCTTCTGTGAAAGACTTCCTTGATTAGAATTTAGTGTGGGACCAACAGCCTGCAACCATAAAAAAGTTTTCTGCAAATAAGACAGCTTCTCCAGATTGTGATTTATATGTGAACCATGCTGATCAAACATACTGATGGTCATCTGGTTTTCCTTTATACATTTACACTCCCTTTCTCTGTCTAGTAAGTCTTCTATGGAGATAACCCTATAAGCAATCTGGATTCCATGCTGCAGTTCAAAGAATTATATTTAAAAACTCAAGAAAGACAGACATATTTTCACTGTAAATGCCAATACAATGCAGCATCAGCGTATGTGCCTGCTGGGGTGACACCACAGGCAGGACCAGCCTCACCTGGCTTTAGCCATCTCAGCGTCTCCTATTCTGGAGGAAACACCTCCTGGAGGAGGTTTCGGGATTCCATTGAGTGAAGAGCTTGAATGAGTCAAGTACATTCTGACTAATTTCCTTGTTTGCTTTTAGAAAGTGGTAAGATTTGGCCATTAAGTTGTCCCACCATAAGCATTTCCCAGAAATCTGGCTTCATTCAGTTATTGAGTTTATATTCCAATGATAAGGAAATAAAAAGAATAACAGAAACTCAAGGCACAGCTTTTACAGAAATGTAATGATATGCAGCTAGCACAATAATTTAACCCACCTACAAAGTTATCTGACACAGTAATAATCACGTATATACCGAGAAGTCATTTGAAGGCTGTTTGTGTTTACATGCATTCTATACTGTGCAACAGTGTTGCCTGGAAGTAGGAGGAAAGAATCACTCCTAAGCTTGGTTGAATATCAGGGATAAGATTAATCAGCCATAATAACACTGCTGTTTAGATAACAAGAACCTCATCTGAGGTTGTGAAATACTTGTATAGCTCAGCAGCTGGAAAATATCTTACATACTTCCACATTATTTATATCCTGTGTTTTCAGGAAGGGAACTTAATTAATTTTGTTACTGGAAGCTTTCTACAGAGTTTAAGGTATCAAGATGTTGATATCACTGCCTCTCTGAGAGTGATCAAGATGTTAGGGAATTTATCTGCACATCAAATATTAATCCTTTCTGTTCTCAAATGTCCATGCACAATTCTAGCCAAAAATTGAATAAAAAACTTGAAAAGAACAAAAAAAGTATACCCATGAAACACAAGAACATGGAAAATCCAAATTAAGAAAATTAACAGCTTTTTATACGCCTAGGTGTAGTTTTTAGTGAATGCCATACATAGGGAATAAGAGGTCACCAGGGTGGTAGTTCTACATCAATGCACACCACAGCCATTTTTACTCAGTTAGGTTCATTAAACAAAGTTTTTTTCTGCCTGTATTGAAAATCTGAAGGGAAGCTCCAGTATCTCTTGCTAATGTAAAATGAGTAAATACCTGACTGTGCTACCATGAATTTTTTATTTTTTTGTTCTGCCATAAATTTACAAGTGTGACTTAAAAAATTATACCTTTCAATTTGTTAGGTTGAAAGTGAAGGTTGAACTTATTCTGGCACCTGGCAAATAATCTCTCACTGAGGGCCAGCTGCTCCTTAAGTCCCATATTGCAGTAAGGCAAGCAGGATAGACTTAGAAACAGTGGTCAGGTCCAACAGAGTCCAGATCAGGAGGTAGTATCACAGTGATGAGAGAGGTCTGAGGTCAATCTAGAAGTCAAACAGGATGTTTTTTCTATATCTTCACACAATATCATCATTGTTACCAGTATTTTCACATTTCTTTGAAATTATGTCAATACTGCACTAGGTTGCATTTGGAGCTCTTTGCTGTAAGAAGTTGACAGGGGAAAATCTACTAGGCTTCTGCTGTCTCCACTTAATACCCTCGACTCTCTGGCATTTTAACAAGTTTGCTAGGTTATTTTGTATCTGCTCCATTCACAGCTTAAAAATAAGGGGAGAGTTGTCATTTCTAGGATGAGAGGGTAGGTCTGCAGTCTAGGAGGCATAATTAAAATGTTAACTGTGGAAAATCCTTTTTGCAGATTGTACTAAGATGATATAATGCAAAAAACCCTCTGATAAAATAAAAACATCGTAACAAGATGAGTTAGTGTTGTATGAGAGAAGAGGGTCAGGAAAAATCCCACTTTCTATACTGAAAACTGATGCCCCTGGGAGACCTGGCTGTATGTGCAATTCCTTTCCTCTTCAAAAAAGAAAAATAAATACTATTTTATGTTGTAAGCCTTATCTATTCTCTTTTACCATACATTGTGCTCCTTGCTCTTCTAGTACCTTAATAGAATATCTAACTTATATTTACTTGCATGTTTTGGTCCTGTGTCCCCACCCCCACTCCATCTGATCTCTCAAATGCTTGCTGATGGAACTATTTGGAGACATTGCAAAAACCACTTTTCATATTAGACAAATAATTAAAAAAACCTTCAAGAGATACTGTGCACTTTTCATAGACATTGAAAAGGGAGAAGCGAGTAAAGATAACTGGTTGCTCAACTTGTAAGACAAAATAGTCTTAACATTAAGTTCTAGAAATAGTCCCTTAAGGAAGGAACTGGTAGCCTTAGTTCTTGAATACACTGATACTATAGTTTGCCAAAACCATGTGAAGATTTTTATAAAGTCTTTTGGCTTAATTCTACCTATGTATCAATTATACACCTACTTAAACCTATATGTCTCAAACAGTATGCAGTTTGCATCCACCTTTCATACCACTTAAACTTTGGATTTGATGAAAATTGGATTAAATACAAAAGAGAGCACTTTTTAAAGGAGTGAAAACAATTCATTTAGGGCCTGTGAACATATTCTATTATATTCCTCATATTTTGAAGTTGTAAAATGCATTTATTCTGCAAGGAACTCTGAAAATATGCTAATATATCACTGATATTAAGATTTGCAAGCCTACATTTTAACTGTTGAAAAGAATCTTTCTATAACTCATTTCAATGATATTTTTCAAAATTCTTAGCTTAGCTCTTAACAGTGGCATAATATCAATCTATTGGAAGGAATTTTTCAAGGAAATGTTCTTCACACATCCCTGCAAAAGCACTAAAAGTTTTTTCTCCAGTCTCATGTGAGACAGCAGGACTTTTGTCCATTTTCCTGGGCTCTTAATTCTGATTCTGGGACAGTTACAATGTATTTTCTAAAGCTGTTTTGTCCTATCTGAATATATTTTTTTTTTGGTGCTAGATAAGTAACAGTCTTCAAAACAAGCTTTATGGAATTACAGATTGTGAGGCAAGCATTTTAGATGTCAAGAACAAATTTGCAACAGCCTTCAAGGAAGTCAGGAGCCATCATGCAACAGAATTTCATAAGACTCAACTGACTTCCACTGAAATCAATGGGAAACTTTTCTTTGACTTCAGTGGGAATTGGAACAAATGCAGAAGGGGCACTTTATAGGGAGAGAAAATTAGTTCTTTTAGGATTTTTGTACATAATTACATAAATATTCCATTATTCACATATACGAATGCCAACTTGTTGTACCATGTCTTTCATGATTAACAATGGTTGGATAGTATCCAAATGAAAATTCTGGCTACTTTCTGGCTATCTGGCTTAAATGCAATGAAACATAATGTGCCAGATTCTTGCAATACCATATGCGTATGCCAAGGATGATCTTTCTACATCACATGCAGTTATTTTACATGGGTTGGGTTTAGAAGGGAGGAGATTCATTAAAGAAAGTCCGCACTGCTATTAGGAAATATTTTTATCATACAATGGTGTCAGTGTAATATGTTCTGCAAAAAAACCCTGACACTGATTATAAGGACCTATGAACATTGCTTCATGCATTGCCTAAACTTGCACAAGAATAGTTTCTTCCATAGCCAGAATACTTGAAGACATATTCTGAGCAGAACCATACTGCCCTCTGTCCCACAAATACTCAGAAACAGATGTGCAGCCACATGAAATGTTGCATTAGTCCTATGCAGCTCCACTAATACTACCATATTTTTCCTCTGTGCTTTAGTTAAAAGTTTTCCCCTCTTCCACGTGTATGATTCTCTAATATGCCAGTGTATTACTGTGCCGGTGATAGAACCGCTATGAACTACATGCAGTCATATTTCAGGTATTTTATTTCAAGGGTCTATTGAATATTATTTCTAGACTATAGCTGCTTTGGCTATACTGTCACTGTGTCTACCACCTATCATGTCAAATACAAATTCTTACTCTTCAGTAAAAGTATTTCACAGCCTTGTCTCCCAAATCTATTACTCTCTTGAAATAGTTTTTCTCCCATTGACTGCAACACCAAAGTTCTCTCTATAAAGAGAACTGAACTAGCCACATTTGCGAGGAAGTATTTCTAAAAATTTTTTCCCTGCTGCTCCTCATAGCTGAAAAGTGCTCTCCTCAACCACCTGCTGAGCTGTATTACCTTGCTTCAAATTCTTATTAAAACTTTCTTATACTGATTAAAAAAAAAAAAAAAAAAAGATAAAAGAAAGAAGTGAGCTTCTGGAAGATTGTGGCTGCCAGAGTGCAAATGGAGGGCTTTGTTATGGAAATACAAAGAAAATACTACTTTTGTTTTAGACAACTTAAAGCCTAGTGGGTTAATTTGCATACTGAAGATTGAGGTCCATACTTTTTGCTTCCTTCCTGGACACAGTGGACCAACCTTAACGACAAGTGACAGTCAATAAACATTAATGCCAAAAAGAAGTGGAACTCAGAAAGTAAAGTGCAGATTTGGTTCAGATGGATTTTTGGGGATCTCTTCAAAATATGCATTTCCTTCCCAGCTGGTCATATTGCTCATATTGCTAATTTCAGTGATCACATTTGCCACTGTACTGCAAGGGAAATAATTATTTTTAACAGCTGATGAAATAAGAACTCTATTTACTTGTCTTTTCATACAGTCAGGATTAAGCTACTAAGCCAATGCTTAAAAACCTCCAGGAAAGGACAAAACCCTTAAGAATTTTGTTCTCAAGCTTAATTTGGGATGATATAAAGATTTAATACCCTAATTGCAATCTAAAAAGGGATGTTTTTGCAGTTACCTCAATGTTTGCAAGGCTGTGACTCATGAACAAATTGCTTTCATGGTTGGGTTACATTTATACAAGTCAGCGTGTGAATTTTACATGTAGATCAACAAGATGGGACAGATTTAGGTGTGGGTATATTTATATAAGAGATTTGAATATGGGCACAGAAGATCGGAAAGCAATATATCTGCATCAGAACATTTGCTACTTCATACAGAAGTTGCTCACAATCATATTGATGAAACTTTAAAGAGACTAATTTTATACAAGGCATTAAGAAGGATTTTGGCAGAAAGTTTGCGGTAGAAGAATCTGAAATCTGGTGACATCCCAAATCCTTTACTAAATATGGACTGAGGCCACATGTCAATCCTTCACTTGTATCAAATGATGAGGACCTCATCCCAAAGATGGCAACGAGCCACTTTAGCCTCTCCAGCAGAATACACAGTATCACTGAGCTTTAGAGGCTAAAGGGAAACTATATGCATGTAGCTCAAATAAAAATGAACCACAGCACATTATATAATGTCTCCTACTAACCCAACATGCATGCACAATCTGACATACTGGTGTTACTTACAGGAAGGAGGTGGTGCTTATTTTTGTATAAGGTGAGAGGTAGATATGGAACTTTGGTAACTGGGAAAGAAATTATTGCTTAAAGGCTATGTAGACAATGAAACATTTTAGCTAAGAACATTTAGAAGAGGAGATTTAGGCAAAGGTTTAGTCAAGTTATCAAGGGCAATCAGACCTTCTTGCATCTCCCCAGACTTTTTTTCAAAATTTACTCAGATTTTTTTTTTTTCCCCAGCAAGTTCATCTTTAAGAGGAAAATGAGATCAACAATAATGCATAAATAAAAGAAAAAGGATTGTTTCAGATCAGAATCCATCTATGACAGTAAGAATTTAGATATTAAGAATAAAATTTGTATCAATTAAAAGAAACAACTATTTTTTCCTTCTAGTAAATTATTCACTTTTCATGTCAGAAATAGCTTGTAAACGGAAAAAAAATGAAGTAAGAGCTCACCTTGTGATTCATCTTCCATATTATGACAAAAAGGTTGACACTGTGAGATCTGTTGCTACTGAATATCTTAAGAAAGGTGACAAGAAACAACGCAGTTGCTAATAGAAAAACAAGTATTCCTTCTGATTTCCAAAGAATGGCTATATAGGTGAGGAGAGAAACTGTGGGAGTATTTAAAGCACGTCTGCACCAGAGAACTCAAACCAGTAGTCCTACCTTTCACCAGGCATTGTCTAATATACAGCTTGTCATTTGTGGCGTTTTCAATTTGAAAAAATTGCTTTTGGATGTAATGCTGTGCTTTTGTTTTTGACAGAATTGGAAAAAAAGTCCCACCACACATTCCAATTAATTTTAGTAGGTCTCTTAAACTAAACTGTCACCAATCAAAACATTGTTCCTTGCCTAAGGTTCTCTGCTAACATATTTCAAACTGACAGATACTCTTTTGTTCAAGATCTGAGTTGCAACATTCACTTTCCTAAGTTCAAAACTGTATGTCTTTTCATGGCTTCTGGAAAAGAACAATGATGTTTCCATGTTTTTTAGGGGGGCCCTTTCCTGTTCCCATTGGCTTCAACTGCATTTGCTAAATGGAGCTAAAACGTTAAGGTAGAATCATGGAAACTGCATTAAAGTTGAATCGAATGTGACAGCATATGTTTTCATTTTTTTTCTTTTTCTTTTTATTTACCGTAATGGATCCATAGGATGATTGACAGGGTGTAGCCCAATCTAGAAAAACAAGACAATGGCAGACGAATATGCAACTCTAGGAATGCTGCAGTTAAGTTAGTTATCATGTAAATTTGTACATAACCCACATATATATATGAGTAAAATTTCTCTTATCAGTCTCCTAAAAGTTACAGCAACATAGGAGCAAGAGAAACTTTCTGAGTCAGAGAGTCCAGTCCCTTGCTACTACAAGCACTACATCATATAATCTCTTCCATAAAGTTAATACATCCCGTAGAGTGCAGATGTTCTTGCTGGGAAGAATATAGTAAAGTATATGGCAATTTTCTACACTTCCTTTCTTTAAAATAAATATTTCTCAATGAACACACTAACACACAGTCATGGAGAGACTTATTTGGTAAATTAATGACATCCTGGTAAATTTTAATCAGAGGAAGTAATCAATGTCTGAAATACAACTCAATGCCTATTTTATTTGCACGTTTTCTCTAAAAAGCCTTGCTAATTCAGAGGGGAATTGTTTGCAGTGGGAGATTGCTTTCACCCGAACTTCTGAAAACAAAAGAGGATCATAGTGCTTTAAAAAAGCGATGCCCTCAAATAAATTGGGCATGACTGAGCCAGAATGTCTCTACAGACATTTGTAACAGCTGTCTGTCAGTTTGTGGCATATTGTGAAATTGTCTAATGCAACTTCAGCTTATTTAAGAGTCTTTCCCTTACCCAAGGCTTGATCAAGAATGTCTTCTCTAATACTGTAAGGATAAACAACATGTGCTGGTCAGTAACAACCCTTTTGACTATCAAAGGAACATGAGTGATATTTTTGAATGGAGCAGTAAGGAAGTCTTGTATGTAAATCAGTAGGAACATGTGCAAGTGTGTTTTTCTGTCCGTGCACATGCCAATGCATATGACAAAAAAAGAGAAACAGTCAGGAAAGGAGAAAGGGGAGAGGATGAGAACTTCTCGAGGAGTATGAGCCTCTTTTGAAGGCTGAAACAATGAATTCTGAAAATTGGGTGTTTTTTTTGTTTGTTTGTTTGGTTTTTTTTTTAAACTATGCTAACTGAAAAAGTGCTGATGTAGTTTTATCTGTGACTTTGTATGCTAATATGAGAATCTGCAACGGTATTTTAGTCTGGTCTTAATGGATAGCTGAGTTTTACAGTACCATTAATAATTTATGATATACAGAAATAGCTTGGAAGAAGAAAGTCCTATTAATGTACTAGCTTGGTTTGAAAAGACTTACAAACAACACAAATCCCACTAAAGTGATTTATCTCCTCTCAGTGGAATTTAGACAACATAGTCAAGCCCTGTTGAGGACTGTGTTTCTGGCTGGTAAGTGGGTTTTACTCCAGATTGTCAAGTACCAGGATATTCCTCCTTCCTGTTTGTCTCCATTACAGCAATCATATCAGACATGGATTTGCCATTATTTGTAAATCACGAAGGAACCTTAGCTTAGGGCAGAAGTCTGGTCTGCTGAAATTTTAGACAGACTTAAAGCAAGTGTGTTAGTGTAATAAAACATTTCTCATGAACTTATGAACTTGCAGCTCTTACAGATTTTTCTCTCATGGTTTACTATATAAATGGTATGTGTACTTTCCTTACTAAGTATCTGTCAAAATGATGCATAGCTTTTGCATAAAATATATCGCCGGATGCACCCAAATATGAGATATGTCTAAGCAGGCAAGTAACGTGCAAAAAAAAGAAAAGAGAAAATTTATCTACGTGCTTTAAATAGCATTTCTGAATGCCATTTGTCCACTGTTGTTTATTCCAAGGCCTCTGTCATCAATGAAAATCGTATAAATTCACTAGCTTTTAAGCAACAAGTTTTTCCAGTCACTCCAAGCAAGTTGCAATAAAGTCTTTGTGACACACCATCATGGAGTTTTCTGTGTGCTACATTTTTGAGAAAAAAAGCAATGTTAGAAATCACAAAGAAATTCAAGTAAATTATGACTTCTCTTTAATGCAACCTCCAAGCTTGAACATTAGCTTCCCAAATGATATGAAGACAATTATAGAGGATGCAAATAAAACAAGTTTTTCATTGATACTCTTTAAAATTTGTTGGAAGAGGCCTCAGCTTAGCAAAATGCTAGAACAGTTATTAAATACTGTTAAGTAGACAAGATCTAAACAGGAACTTCCATGATTTCCTAAGGGGATAGCCTTTGATCTAGGCCATTAATAAATGTATAGTTCTTTAAATAATATTATCAATTTAATAAGTTCAGCATCCTGAGAAAAGAATATAAGCTTTTAAGCAGACTTTCCCCACCCCCCACCCCCAGGATTAATATTATGATACTGATTTATATCATTATAACAGATTGAAAAGAAAAATCTTAGAAATTTCTTAAAGAGCTTTCAATAAAATAGATTATTTTCAACTTTCTGTTGGTCTAAACCATTAAAAATGCCAGTCTTGGTACAAAGATAGCTTGTTTTTATAGGAAGGACATGAAAACAGTGACCACATGTTTCTGAAGACATTTTGAAATGCCCTAAAGACTTTTTGAAATGCCTTAAGTGCATTATATAAACAAAATACTTGGTGGAAAAAGATTTCTATTGTCATTTTTGTAGAATGCTGCGCCTAACTCATTCTTGAGTGATGTGACCATCTGAAACTCATTCTGTCTTTTGCTTCAATATTTTTTCCTTCCAAATCCAATATCCTTTAGTTTCACATTTCTGACCTTTCTCCTTCCTGTCTCCGCCTTTGGAAGACAAATGTCACTGGCTGAAGCAGCAGTTCTTGTCTCCTTATCTTAGCATTTGCAGCCTAAACATAATAAACCTGATGTATCTTTGTGGTGTTAAAACTGCCCAAGACCTGTGTCTAGCATGCATTGGACTTCTTGAGGTTGTGCAGATAAACGTTGCACAAAACCTGCCAAGTTCTTCCAGATGTTAAGCATCTTTTTCCATGCTACTGCTCTTGTTGTATTGACAGCAATCTGGAAATCTGGAAAAATGACTCAATTCTACTGGGAGAACATTTTTTCTTGGAGAAAGAAAACATGTCCTGATACAAACAGACACAGGGTACTGTCTCGTGGTGTGAGGGAGAATACACAATGGGTTAGAGCTTCCTACACCAACTTTGCTTCCTATCTCACTTTTTGATAAACATGATCCCATGCCAATGGTATCTGCATCCCATTAGAAAACAAAAAATAAAAAGAAAAAGAGAAAAAAAGAAAAAAAAATAAAGAAAAGAAAAAGAGAAAGAAGAAGAGAAAGAAAAAGAAAAAAAAATAAAGAAAAGAAAAAGAGAAAGAAGAAGAGAAAGAAAAAGAAAAAAAAATAAAGAAAAGAAAAAGAGAAAGAAGAAGAGAAAGAAAAAGAAAAAAAAGAAAAAGGAGGTCTTCCTCTCTAACAGTGGGCACTAAGTGCTGTAAAGATAAGAATGACCCCCTTGCAAAACCAATTTAAGTAGCAGTTGAGCCAGTCACTGTTCTTACTTCCTTGTTCTTGGGTTTCTGATAGTTTATTCCCCCTTTTACTAGGTGACAGAAGAATTGGATGGCACCTGCCTTAGGTACTTTCACTGTTGTTATCTCTGTAGTCAGAGACACTTGTATTTACACATGCTTAAGGGCGCGCCCTTCAAAGCTGTCTAATCTGCTTCTACAGAGCATGGCTGAATTTCTTCCTGAACATATCTGCAGAGTTTAAAATTACAGGATGGCTTTAGAGTAGGTGTAACTACCTATGCGTTATTGCAGGCATCTCTTATCTTTTAAATGACTATTGATACCAAACTAATTAAGTGCTATGTCAGCTTTTCATAGCTCTATGCAAGATGAGTGGGGAGGAACAACTTTCTAGCTCTTGGTAGAGAAATATCAAGAGATACAGCACAATGCTCACTTCCAGGATAACTGCCTCAACTCTCACTTTTTGCTTAAGTTTGCTTTGTAGCAGGAAATTCTTAACACTCTTTACAACAAGAATGAAGGGCCCTGACAGAAAGTCAGGAGACAAGACCCTTTCATGATACTTTTTCAGGCAGCAGGTGGAGGAACAAGGTGCCAGGTATTATCTTGCAGTATATGCTTCTACTTTCTACTCCCATGGATACAATAATCTTCTGTTCAACGGATCAGACATCCTGCAGCTCAAATCCCACAGAACTACTTTACTGGTATTGGCTCCTAAGAGCAATAGCAATCCTCGGAGAGTTATTTCTTTAATATTTAAGAATGTGTAGCTGACATTTGAATGGGGAATACTTAGAGGGGAGGGAGTATCCAGTCAATGCTCCACCGACTTTCACATCTGGCAGCAACCATTTAGCTCTGAGGCAATGCAGTAGATAGCAAAGAAAAATACTACAATTGGGATTCATCTGCAGGTGGTAGTCAGCTAATTTTATCTAGATGTTGGTGAATGAGATACCCAAATTCAGTTAGAGTTTGTGGAGATCTAGAAAATTTATCAGTGGAGTCTAAAGTGCTATACAGCTGACTAACATACGTGTTTATTTGCTTTGAATCCTCTGCAGACTTCTCTGCAGGTACCAACCAGGGGCATGAGTTTGTTGCCTACCACAGGCGGTGATGTTTGAGTTGTCATAGGATATATTAGATGATCTTGTGAGACTGATGCTTAGTACGGGCGTTTCTGAGCTTCATCAAACTTGATGTTTGACATGAAAAGTGATTGTCATGGTTAGTGTTATGGACTGACAAGTCTACTAATGCATCTTTTCAATGCAGCAGGCTGAGGGGCAGGTGGCAGAGCCAGCAGAAGAGCCAAGGATTATGTCAGCGGAGAGCTTTGTGTGCCACAACCAGCTGCAGAACTGAGCCTGTGGCCTTTTGGTACAGTCTCTTCTGGGAAGGGGCTGCTATCATGGCACTGACTTAGGAGCAGGACCTTGTTTTTTTCAAAGATTCTGGCATTAATAACTTTCTAAAACATTAACCAGATTCTAATGCTAAATAATTGTGCACTACAAGTACATGCAGCAGTAATAATTATTTATTTGATGGTAAAATCCTGGTGGCTGGATTCTGTTTCTAAACAGATAAAGCATCTGTAGTACTTGTAGTTCCTGTAGTGCCTGTAGTGTCTGTAGTTTGTGGTTTTAGCTGTGATGATCTAAGGATATTGGCAAGGCAGGGTTTAGAGGTGAAAGTAATGATCTTTTACTAGGCTGGTTTTGCCTTGCTTAAATAGATTAATGACATTTTCAAGATTAGAGGTTGCTACAGAAACATAAGAATTTCCATCTATAAAGCCCTAAACTTTTAAGATCACAAGAAAAACAAGGGTTTAGAGATGCCCTCCTAAGACCTCTGTTCTAAGCAAAACCCAGAGCCATTCCTATTATTCAGAAGTCAACTGAACGTAGTTTGGACCTCAGCCTTTTCTCCTTTTAGTAAACCAGATTTAGAAAGTCGGTTGGCTGAAACCAAAGTCTGCCATGTTGAGTATGATGTGCTCTGCAGTACACATGGAAAGCTGTCTTTTTTTTTTCTTTTTCTTTTTTTTTCTTTTTTTTTCTTTTTTTTTTTCTTTTTTTTTTTTTTTTTTTTTTTTTTCCTTTTTTTTTTTTTTTCCTTCTGTTAGTGCTTGCACTGAATGACTGCAAGGATTGTGTCATGTTCTTTCAAAAGCAAGTCATTCATTAGGATACTTTACCTTTATTAAAAGACATGTTTTCAACTTCTGCATGGCCACTGGCCAGAAAAGCAATTTCCTTTTTTTTTTTTTCTCTTCAGAAAAAGAGGTTGGAAACCATCAGCCTGTATCAGGAAGAAGGATTTCAGTTTTAAAGGTGAAATAACATTCACTCCTTTTACATGATAAATGGAAGAAATAGGATACACTAATGAAAGGGAGAGGACATAGCAATTAAAAATACCAGGAGAGGGTGGTACACAAGTCTATCCTCATGTTATCTTAAAGTAAATTAGCATGAAAGGTTAAAGAAGCCAGACTTCTTTTGCTTCATAAATTACTCAGCTTTCAGTACAGATTTTACAAGAGCACATATTACTTACCTGAACAACTGATAGTGTGGTATTTATCACATGCTGCCTCCATTTGTAAGGTCATAAATTCCCTTACTGTGGTTGCCCGCAACTTGTTTTAGTGCTAAGTGTAGCAGTAAAATGCTGGAAGAAAATCTATAGATTCAGCTTATAATACCTGACTCTCTACTTTATCCTATCTTGAAGGAAGTGAGAGATAAGGCTGAGGTTGCCTAAAATGAGCAGATATAGGAATAATTGCTACTTAGTGTCTTAACTGTCATTTCTAAATTGATTCCTGGCATTTTAATATATGAGGAAAGAAAGTTTTTACTTCCTACATTAAACCAAGGTACTCCAGCTTGGTGTCTCCCCTGAAACTGCTGTCCTTTGAAACTTAAACACACAAATCAATTCAAATATATAATTTCAAACTATAAAATGCACATATATTAAGATTTTATTTATAGAACATACTTTATATTTATGACAGTTATAAAAAAGTAAGTTACTGTGCTATTTTCATGTGTCTTGTTGAAGGCAAGGTGCTGTTTTGACATTGTTTTCATTACAAACAAGAATCAGGCTTCTAAATCACAAATCTTTTAGGGTGGAAACTTAGCTTTTGCTTTCTTATGTGTGGAACTAGTCAGTGTCTGATTCACTGATTATATCCCAAAATACAATAGGCCTTCAAAACCAGCATCCTACACTTCTATATGAGCTATTGAAGAGACATGCCTGCATAAGAAAATCCTTACCTGTCGGAGCAACCAATATCCATCTCACCCAAATGTATAATAATACAAGAAAATGGTTTCTTGCCACAGCTCATGGAGACAATACCTGTCTTTCAGTATCACACCCCGAGCAGATGAGACCTCTGCATGTGACCTTCTACATTCACCCACCAGAAGCAAGAGGGAACGTGAATTTGTGCTTCTTTCTAAAAGAAACCCTCCTTCTGAAGGGTGCAGACTTCTCTGTAATGCAGTTTGCTCTAGGTTAATACTTAGCCTTTTTCCCTTTTGTGACTTACTCCAGCGTTCTTGACCTGAGATGAGAACATCCAGAAAGCTTATTGGAAGCAAGTATGGTTAAATGCTGGATACTTCAGTAGATGTATATATTACAGAATAACTCATTTTCAGATGTATGCAAGCCCAAAAGGAAATACCAAATGGCAGGGGAAGATATAGCATTATCATATGCCATTTTTTTCCCCTGCTCCTTGGTGTAGATTCTCTTCACCTTTTCTGTCTCACATGTTATATGCAGGTATTTGGAAAAGATATCACAATATATCTGTTCACCTACAGACCTCTGATTTGCCACTGTCATATGGTGTGAATTGACTGTAAGCAGTGGCAAGACCTGCTCCAGTCATGTGCAACAAAGCTATGTCTTCAGCTGATGTTAAATTTAGTTCAAGAAGAAGCTGTTCTAAAAAGTTAAGTTATAAACCAGATCAATTCATGTCAAACATGGCAAATTAAATATTCTGTAAAGATGTATCTAAACATTTTACTGTTTCCTTTTTTTAAGAAAAGCACTGGGAGACTATGAAGATTATGAAGATCATGAAATTCAGTCAAAGCAATTCAACTTTAATTATACTTTTGTAGTATTAATAGGTTTACGGAAATGTTAATTTTTCCTGCATTTGACTATGAGAACTTTTCTTAAGAGTTGCTCCTCAGACTGTTTAGGAAAAGTATTCTTTTAAAATGCATGCATACAAACTTTCTTTACACGAAATATTTTAAACAGTTTAATTCTCTCATGGAAAAAAAAAAAAAAAAAGAAAAACGAAAAAGTTCTTTCCATTTTCACCAGAACTCAAAAACTGGTGCCTGAATTTGAACAACTGCCACTTCTGAACATTTTCAGCCTATCTCCTATCAAAAAATCAAGCCTAGATATTTCTTGTTTGATATCTGTCCACTGCAAGTGTCTAAAAGGAGTCATTGCCCACCTTCTGTGTCATTCGGTTCAGAACGGGAGGTTTGTCATGATTATTTCCGGTAGATCTTAGTCTGGTTTTTCCTTGTTGGTGGTTATTTTTTTGTTTGTTTTTTTCATGACTTAGAAGGTATCAGTTCCTTTTGCTTTATGGTGACTTGCTTTTTATACTGCTTTCCATTTGGAGGATAATTATACTATCTTTAAAACAGCCAGGAATATGCTGCTTACTGCTGATCTAGTGCATACTTTAGACTATGAGAACTTTGTGTCCAAAAAAATATGTGTTCTTTACAGATGTCTGTAAAAGTTGCTCTTCTGAGGCATCATGAGATGTCTGGAAATAGTTTTGCTATTGATACCTTAATAGTTTTCTCAGATGCAGAATCAGATTGCAGTGTTATTGGAAATCAAGCTGTATTCTTGTGTGATTTGCATTTCTCTTATAGGTATGACATCTGCTTGAAGACTCCTGGAGCATGGTTAATAATGATGCTGGCAGGTTTTGCTCTTTTCTGCGTTTTGCAGATGTTACATCCAGTGGTGCTCAGTTTTACACCTCCCCTGAGGCTCTCATGGAAAATCTGTCGTGTTGTGTGCATGATATATTTTGTGTGCTATAGGGCTGAGATGAGGAAGACTTTATCAGGTCTTTCTCAGCACTACCACATCTGCCCTTTGTGACCGTAGGAATATCACTTAGGAGGTTTTCAAACCTACATACATCCTGTTAGATGGAGAATCAGATTCTTTCACTGATAGCCATGTACAGTTGCTAAAATATATCCAAATTTAATGGAAGTTTTTTGTGCATTATAATGCATACTTAACAAAAAAAAAAAAAAAAAACCCACAAATCCTAATCAAGACTGAGCAGTGTACAAGTTAAGTATGCTGTCACTGTAACAATCCTGTTCTGCTCTCATTGATATAGAGCAGAATTAATCCCATATGTCAGATGGTGAAGCTAAGACAGGAAAATAAATTATTTCCTCAGGGTTACAAAGAGATGTGTCAAAATCAAGATTCAAAAGCAGCAGTTCTTTTCAGTAAGATTTGTGTAACTTTAGCTATCTGTACAACCTACATCTTATCTATGGTTCAATTCAGAGACCTAAACTCAAGCATCTGGTGACATTTGAGACAACTTAGGGCATTAGAACAGGGTGCTCCAGTGCCTGGGGGATATCCAGGCCCTTTTGACGCAGGACCTGAAGGCCAGCGTGATATTCTATGGTATCTCAAAAGACATTTTATACCTATGTTTGGGCAGATGAATCCTTTCTCTTCACTGCTTTGGATAATATATTACCCAGTTTACTTTCTGGCAGAAGACAGAAGTATCTTAAAACAACTCAAGTGACATGATCTGTTGCCTAGGTCACAGTAATCCTGCACTTTTAGATTTATTTGGAGTCCTGAGAAGAAAATCCAAGGATCTGGCTTTGTAACTTGCATCAGTGCACATCTACCTGGGCACAGAGGAGGTCTGGATGAGCCCTGTTCCTCTGCTTTTGTATGCTGCACTGCACTCCCTCATGAAGTGAATATTTTTGTTTATATTCATGGTTACATAGGAACAAGTAAGGAGAGTGGGAATTAATGTGAACCAGTATGAAGCTGGGATTTGGTTTATGTATCTCAGACTAGCATTAGAAAATCTTGCCTGGGTGTTGTCACACAAATACAGCTAGAATGGATTGAAGAAATCAACCTTTACATAGCGGATGTCAATCTTTGAACTGAGCCCACTCAATTTATGCTTTCTTTATTTTCCACAGTGTCTTCAAAACCAGAAGAAGGCAGTAGGGACTTACTTTAAAAGAGAGGAAAAAAAGAGAAAGGATAAAAATGTTGAAATTTCTAGGGAACTGAAATTATAGCTTTATAACCCCCACAGTCTGAATCTGTTGTGATGAAGGCAGCTGTTTTCAACTTAACAACATAAGGCAAAACCATAATAACACAAAACTATCCACATTGGGTCAAACTAAAGATTCATTCTGCTGTTGTGAGAGACCTCAGACACCTGGGCAAGAACACAACAAGCAATCAAGTAAATATACCCTGAAATATATTCCCAGTCTAAAAAATCTAGGGTTTTTACAGATAGATGTCTTTTATAATACAAAGTAAATGCTTCAAAAGGAAAACTGCACAGAAGTGGACAGAGATGTTGTCTTTGTTTTTAATAGCTCTTGATGCGTTCCTCTTCCTTCCATTTTTTCTAATTGCTTTTTGAATCATGTGGGAAGGAGACCAACAACAAATATATATCTTATTTGAAGAATCATTTCCTTTCTGTTTATTCTGAACCTGAGTTTTGTAGTCCTCCCATCCCTGGGAAGTACTCTTCAGGGTACTTAGAGCACTATTAAAGAAAGAGATTTCAGGGTAATCATTAACAAGTGGTTAGCCTAAACTGAAAAGTCTCTGTATAGAAATAGTAGTTGGTATCTACTGAGCCTGAACGTTTGCTAGGAACAGAAAGGCAAAAGGCTCTTTATTCTGTTCTCGCTACCAGTCTCGTACATCACACAGTCCTCCAGGATTTAAGTGATTTCCACTAATACGACAAAACTTTTCCTGGTGAAAGCCCAGCTGGAGAGTTGCACCTTTTATAGGAGTCTAACACTGTGTTATTACTAACATCCTGAAAGTAATTTGTGACAATAAGGAAAGAAATAGGGGCTATCAATCAGGCTGTCAGTTCCTGTTTCAATCAGAACACACTCAAACAACATATTATAAACCCAGATCTTTCAGTGTGCAAGTTTAAGAAACCTTTTCTTGCTGATTTGCAGCCTCAAGAGGAAGAACACTTGCTAGATATTGGTAGTGCTCCTTATTTAATTCAGTGTAAATTCAGAAAATAAATTACCCAGGTAATTGGCTGTGTCTGTAGTCCAAGTGCACCCAGGTTGTATTTTTTCCATTGATGCAAAACAGATTTGCAGCTTAAAAGTAAGTGCAGCGATAAATGAATATTACTAGTAATAGGCTTGTGTCGAATTTTATGACCAACTAAAATAAAAAAGTGTTTCAACCACTTTTAAAAATGAGATCTGTCACATCCTGCTCACTGTTTCCTAGATCCTGATGGAAAACTCAAGACCTCTATAAAGAATATATATTAATTTCTTTAATTCAAAATAGAATACTGTATTGTATTACTGCAATTTCAAAAGAGTAATGCTAAAAACCCCTAATGCTGAGATAAAAAAAATATTTAAATTGCTCTCAAATTTTATTTTGTATCCTGTCTTATTAGATGAACTATGAGGTCAATGTAGCTCAACCTTTTATAACACAGCACATAGTGCTGTAGAGGAATGACTAATAACAATGTTGAAATATTAAAAAATTACAAACGGCATTAGGGCATTAAATAAAACTATCTGGAATGAAAATGAAACTGGCACCAAGGCAACTATGCAAAAGGTGCCATATCAGAAACATTAATTAATGTTTTGGTCTAAACATAAGAGGGGAGGAGAGACTTTTTTAACAAGAGTAATATTTTTTAATATAAAAATACAAATATCTGTAAAAAGCAAGCAAGTTTCTAAGTATGTTTTGCCAATAATACTAGTTGGACTTAATAGTGTAAAAAAATAGCAAGGAGACATTGTGTTTTCCGAAGCACTCTCTCCTTTGTATAATTGAAGCAAGGCCTAAAATCTCGAATTAGACAAACAGATCCAGCTGAAAGTTTGTCTCGTTTGCAAACTATATCCATTGACACAGGAAAATTGCCTCTTTCTGCAGATACTGTGGTGCTTCTTGAGAAGAATATATCAAAATGCACTATGTATTTTTTCAGTTTATTACTATTTAAGAACAAAACTCCTTTGCTGAAGCCTGTCAAGTAACACATTTGTTCTTTTTGCTTTTTTAAAAATCCCTTCATCTTACCGTAAGTAAGAGCAGCTAGCCAAACAAAGCTATTGCTAGGCGGGGATGGCTTGGTATCCCCTGAGGGACACCTGTGCTCTGAGGGATGGAATGCCTCCCAATGCCCCACAAAGCAGCACAGCTGCAGGGAGACCTGCAGGGCAGAATGTGCACTGGATTTTCTGGTTTTTGTTCAAACAAGCCCTGAAGGACCTCCAGCTCATTCTACCCTGTGAATTTGCATAATTTCAAAGACTGATTTAAATAATGCTTCAGACTTTCAAAGCTTCCCTCCAGGTAGGATGCATTTCCAGGAGGGCTATTTTGTGCCACTAGTGGTCAGACTTTCATAGGAGTGTGGTACCTGGCATTTTGCACTCTGAATATACTTTTCTATTCTAATGTCAAATAGATTAGGTCTCCAAAAAATCTGAATCTGAAACCAGGCAGTGATTTCTTCAGAAAATTTGGACTGAGGCACATAAAATTAAAAAACAAACAAACAAACAAAACATTGAAAAAAGACTTTAAATTCTATGAAGAACATTAGAAATGTGTGTGACATTTTCAAAGCTCTTTGTAAGTCAGGACAGGGGAATGAAGTCTTCAGCGTTTCCATGTTCAACCTACAGCGTATTGTGAACATTTTTTTTCCTTGCCATATTAAGAATCTTCCATTCTGCTCTATTGTAGCTTAGGATTAGTCATGTCACATTACATTCCTACTCTCTACATTTATTTCACCAGTTTGGATAGAGTATGACAGATCTTATTGTGTTTGGCAGGATTTGTTTTGATGATGAATGGCTCTGCAAGTCTTTGCTTGCAAAGTATGACAGTCCACATGCATATTCTTAGCCCTCACTCCATTTATTAGTTTAGTTGTACATGTTTTTATATCATACTGATCAATTTTTTTTTTTGTATTTTAATTAATATGCAGATATCTAAAAGCACATTTGGGGGCGGGGGTGGTGGTCTGAAAAAGAATGCTCTGGAATGCCATTGAATTTTGAAGAGGTAGCATGTATAAACTTTTATAAACTTACTCTTTTCTGAGCAAGATTCTATTTGTGAAAAAATAAACTACTCTTGTAGAGACAATGCTTAAATTGTGCTTATTTTACAATTTCACAGTCGTTTTCATTTGGCTACTTTCATGATTTTCTCTTAATAATTTATGAATAGTCATGTGAAAAAGTTGTGTAAGTTACAATATCTGGAAAAAGTTTATTCTTTTATATGTATACCTAGGCAATGGAAATAGTTTTATTTAAACAAAATAATTCACTATTTGTTGATTTTATGTTTCAGATATCTGTCATCTTCTCAAGGAACAGATACCATGTTACATGATATAGGCAGCTTAAAGGAAAGAAGTTAGTGTTTTGTGAAGGTGTAATCTAAAATTTATAAATCACTTATGTATAAAACCTGATGTGCAGAGTCCTAGCTCTTGTTGGTGACTGTACCACCATCCCATTGCCTTTAAAGGAATATCTTACAGATCTAAGCACTTGCCAGGATGAACTGTCAATTCCAAGAAGTCTTTGATGTTGGGAAGAGGAGATAAAAAGCACAATTTTCTTATTCACTACAAATTGAACTAGAACTGTTGTACAGACAATTGATTTTTGTTAGCTGAATCAACATGTATTTGTATGGTGGATAAGCTCTTTTGATCTCAGTGTTTGAGAAAATATAAACTGACATGGAAAACACTTAAATAACTAAAGAAAGTTGTGTATTTCCTTTCCACATTGTTCTGGTCTTATTGCAAAGATAATTCTAAAGTGAAAATAGACTCTGTATCAACAGCTTTGTCTTTTAAAGGAACGCCCTCTCTGTCGGAATTAAAACAATATCTTTTTTTTTATAGATATTTCATTTTCCAAACAGAATAGGGAAAGTCTGAAACAAGTGAATCAATATCAAGTGAAAATTGTTCTATGTCTGTGAGTCAAGGTACTCACTGATATTTCATAACAATAAGCATAGATTTGGAATCATTATCCATGTCATCAGCTTAAGTAGCAACCTCAGCAGCTCCTCGAACAGCTTCCAACAATATGTCAAAAGAATAATTACATTATGATATGGGATTTGAGTCATCTGGGGAGGGAGCCTTGAGATCTCATGAATTCACCAGTATATCACTCCAGGAACACCTGAAAGTTATGGAAGCAAGAGTGGAAGGAGTAGAACTGACTGCAGTTACTTCATGTTAAATCTCATTAACATGGATAATGGTGAATTAATCACTGAATGAGAAAGTAGTATTTTTTAAACAAGATTAATATGAATCTGATTCATATTTTGTATGTAGCCAAAAAATGACCCAGGCCAGTGATGAAAATACCTAGCTCTTTTGAAAGTTAATTTCCAAAACTTGAAAGTAGCTGCTGAAAACATTGAAGGAAAAAACCCTACTATTAATAGGTTGTTGGTTAGATGACTTCGAAGTCCAATTTTATAATCACAATAAATCGTACTTTGTTGAAAGCTAGATTAAAAATGGACAGTGAGGAGGAAAAGTTAAAAAATAGGAGAGATAACAGATAAAATAAAAGCAAAGGATTACAGACTGCAAGTAAGAATACAGACACTGAATAAAGGAAGCTAAATCTATAAAAAATTTTAAAAGAAGATACATTTTATATGTGTAAGGAAATCAGAGGAAATAACCCTAACTATGATATAGGTCCTGTATGAGACAAAAATTATCTTAGCTATTCAGAAAAACTAAGGAAATTTAGCTGTTCTCGGTTACATAAGTCAGATGTATTTAGGAAAAAAATCTGTTCTTTATTTGAAATAGCAGAATTTGTTCATATCTATCCATGCTAATAAGTACATTCTACTTCATCAGTAGCTGGAGCAGACATTAAATGACAAAACTAAGACTGAAGCACTTTTAGGCCCAGTAGATTGTATAACTGGTAGCCAAGAGCATTAAAGAAATTGGTAGATGAGCTCTCTGAGACATTCATGTTGATTTTAAACAATGCTTACAAAATGGAGAACTTACTTTCCAAGATGCTGAAAAAAGCTGGTGGTGTTCCAATATTTTAATTTATGACCCACATAAGTATATCTTGATAGTGATTCTGAGCAAGAGGCTCATGGGTGAACCAACTACTAAAGAATTAAAGGATATTTACCTAATTAATTCCAGTCAACATACTTGAGGAGCATAGATCATATTTGAATGAGCATATAGGCCTGCTTTTTCAGGTTGATTATTCTGACAGAAATTTACGCTTTTAGTGTATTTGACTTTGTTTCATATGACATCTGAAAAAATGCAATAGAGGAAAATCAGGAGAGACAGTATTATCTGCCCTGAACTCTGGTCAACAACAAACAAAACAAAAAAACCAAAAAAGGTTTTATTAAGGATTGTACAGTTTTGGAGGGGATGCACCCCATTGTCCTCAGACTAAGAGCTGTCTCTGCTTCACTGTTGGGATAGATATTAGCTGAACATTGGTTCTCTACGTTGTATTATAGCTAACAAGGCAAATGCACAGATATTCCACACAACACCGACACTTCTTTCATGTACTGCAATAATTCAATTACAAGAAACCGCAATATCTTTTGTACCCTTACTTCAAGTAGAATGCTGAAAAATTTGGAAGAAATTTCAGAAGAGCTCAATTATGAGGTTGCATGACCAGCCTACAAACCTCTTTTTGCAAATGGCATGGAAAGATATTGTCTGCTTTCACAAAATGCAACTGTTTTCTTTACGAAAATTAAGAGACTTTTCTATACATGCTCTGCGCTGTGCAGTTTCAATGTAGGTGAAAGATATGTGCCTTCAAGCACTTAATGTTGCTTTTATTTCATGTAAAAGCAGACTTAGCTAAATGTGTGAAGGAAGACGATTGTTAAAAATTGTTTGGCAGATGTGCTGGAATTCACAGATGAACAAGATGGCCTTCAGCTTAGTTCATGGACCACTGAAAGAAATAAAATTTTTTAAATTCATCCATTCCCATGTGCCAGGGTGGTCAATAAGAAGTGGGCATGTCTATAGCATCTTGGAAATTTGGAGACCGAGTCTGATTTTGGATTGCAGCTTCCCTGTTATCCACCCTGGTCATACACTGGTCTCAAACTCTACCCTCCAGCAAGTCAGCTGGCTCTCTGGTCAGGGAATTTCAGGTATTGTGAGGTGGGAGACAGGAAAGGGGGAGCAAGCTTCACCCTGCGCCTTTGCCCCAAGCAATCAGAATGGATGCAGCTCACTAAAGCTATGTGAGTGTGCAAACTTAACCTTGAACTCGAGTACACATATTAAAACTGTTTCTTTGCCCTATTTAGAAGTGGTTAAATATTAAATATTTCACATTCATTCTTGACTATACCACATCCCGTATTCTTCTTTTTCTCTGAACTGAGAAGCTGAAATTCCTCCTAAGTAACAGCTGCTCTCGATAGCCCAGCTGGTCCTCTTATTATAAGGATGTTTGGAGAAAACTGGTGAGTCTGTGGAGCTGACAGCCTTGCACTGATGTGTAGTGGATCTGAAAAGATCAAATCAAGTTTCTGTCGAGAGCTGAGAGTTTTTCCTAACCCATATCTCTTTCTCTCAGGGACAAATCTTTTGCTTCGGAAAGGAGTAAGTGTAGGAAACTCCATGAAGTAAAGCAGGTGGGACTTCAGCAAACTGTATGTCCTCCCTGGGATTTTCATGGGGAGAGACAATCGAACTGACAATAAGAAAGCAAAAGATGCTTTTTCAAATAGGTCAAGAAATGATGATTATTACACAATAGAGAAGCCTATGGGAGCCCAGGGGAAGAGCTGCATTTAGTCATGTCAACACAAGGAGCTGGATGGTCGCACAACATTTACTTCAAAATTTGGCTGGCCTTTATTTGCACCTTCAGTTTCAGCCTCCCTTCCAACCCCCCTCTCACTCTTCTGTTATCCAGCAGAATCTGGAAAGAAAGCATTAAACCGTATAGCTGTTCCAATAACAGCTGCTTGCGAGGCGGCCCTGGGAGTTCACGGCAATTCCTGTGCTGTGCAGGGCTGCTCGGTGCTCTTGTGTGCGTCCCTGGCAGCTCCCCACTTCCACTGCTCCAGCACAAGGTTGTGTGCAGCCTCTGCAAAAAAGTGGGAGGAAGTGACAGTGGAAAAAAGGGGGCAGCATGGCCAGTTGAATGAACTAACTGTTTGCGGTAGAGCTTTTGATATGATGGGGTTTCTCCCATATTTTCTGTCCTTTGTTTTTCTGTTAGACACTTTGTTGTTGCTACTTTTTCTCTTTATGTCTTTCCATCTCCTTTCCCTTCTTTTCCACTGTGCTTGTATGTCTCTTACCCACTTTTTATCTTCTCCTTACTCTTTCCCCCTTATTCTCCCACTTTCATTAAAGCAATTAAGTTCCTCTTGCTTTTAGAAATGTTTCTTCTATTTTTCTCCAGTTCCTCACCTATTTCCTTCCTCTCTCTTTTCCCTGCTGTTCTTCCTAAATGGCTCCTCTTCCTTCCCTGCCTGATTTTCCCTGCTCTCTTCTGTGCTACCCCCTTCCCCCTCTCTCCACATCCCCTACCCATTGCTCCCTATCTCTGACTGCAGGTGTCTCAGCTGTGGGAACCTGAGACACTCCCAGGGTGTGGGGTTGAAGCGCAGCATCTATCGCTCCCACCCTGCAAGCGAGGGGAGGAGAATGCTGTGTATGCAGGTCTTGGGGCAATGGTTCCTGTCAACAGGATGTGGGAGTTTTATTTAAACGCGGGAATGTCCCATGAAAATTGGGACATCTGGCACCCTTACATTCCACGTCTGACTTCGGCTTCATCTGTTGCTGTTATGAGTGTCATAAACATGGGTAATTTCCAAGCCATAGGAGTCAGAGTACACAATAGATTGCATTGCAGATGGTATGCTTGCCCTTAAAAGGACTAGGTCTTGTAGAGTTACAGAGATTGCAGCTTGGCATATGCTAGAAAGAGAAACATAGACTCAGGAATGACAGATTTCACCACTGTCATCATGTGTAAGCACAGAAAGTTAAAAATATTGCAGTCA
Source organism: Thinocorus orbignyianus (assembly GCA_013400375.1). Taxonomy (NCBI): domain Eukaryota; kingdom Metazoa; phylum Chordata; class Aves; order Ciconiiformes; family Thinocoridae; genus Thinocorus; species Thinocorus orbignyianus. The sequence continues at coordinate 744,229 of VXBW01005090.1, read as the reverse complement.
TGCTTTACATCCTGATTTAAAACCTAAAAAGAAAAGAAAAACTGCAAATTAAAAAGAAAGTAAACAGCTTTAGCATAAGACCTACCATCCAGTACTGGACTTCAGAACATTCTGTACACTAAATTGTAGGTGTTTCATTTATGTGCCTAAAGGAGCAATTTCCCAATAACCCATCTAGAATAATGAACAGAGTTAGACATCACCAGGAGACCTTTCAGAGCACCTAGGCTGATCTGATCTTACCAGGATCTTTAAGTGGTCTGGCTCTTCTATTCTGACACGGATTTGCTTCCAACTCAAGCACCTCTCTTGTATAATTCAGGTTAATCTTCCTTTTTCTCAACATTGTGATATCTTATATTTCTTATAGATATCTTGCTGCACATGCTTGTAGTTTTAGTCCTGTCCTTAACTTTGCAAGCATCGTATTTTGCGGTGGTTCCCATGGTGTGAATATGGTGTGTAATTTAGAGGGGTGCTGCCTTGCAGGTAATAGTCAAATTCTTGACTCCAGTTATTTTGCGATTTGGGGCCACACCATCAATCAGATAGCCAGCAAAAGGAGTGCAAGGTAGCCTTCTTGGTGCCCATGGCTGCTGGTGCCCATGCAAGGAAATGACTCTAATGTAAATAGCAGAACATACTCATTTAAACAGGACCGATAACATGATAGAAATGAGTTGCCAGATGGATGAGACTAGTCGATGAGAGGAATGTTTTCTCTAAGCATTAAGAGGATCATATGCACAATGTCAGATGAAAAATAAACTGGCAAAACTTAATTAATGTCATCTGCTTAATCCAGAGATTCTTTTTGGTTGTTGATTTAAATCAGACTCTTTTTCAGAAGTTCTTGGAAAAAAACTTTTGCTTCTTTCAAGGTTGTGTACTCTGCCTCTGAAGTTACGGGTTAGGGGTGAGGGGGTAAAGGTGATAGAGACTGCAAAGGAAAATAATTTTCTTTGGGAATCACATTCCTTTCCAAAATTAATTCCCATCTCTTGAATGGGACAGAGTTAGCTGCTTTCCTTTTTTTTTTTTTTTTTTTTTTTTTTTTTTTTGTGGCACATGGAAACTGGGCCAAAGATAAGATAATTGAAAAGCCTGTGGACATGTGAACCCCTAACTGTATAGATTTTGTTGAGTATTCAGGTCTTTAAATCCATTCAAGGTGGATTTAAGAGCCTCAGTGACACTTTTGGGAGATGAGAAGCTGATCCCCATCAAATGACTGGAGTCATGGCAAGAATGCACTACGTTAATTACCAGGTGTTAAGCTGTGCCTTAGGGTTGATAATACCTGAATCTTTAACCGCTTTACAGGACTGTTTACTAAAATCCAAACTTGTCGTATTTTATCAGTCTTTCCGGCACCTCCTTTGAACAGCACTATGGGTCCAGTAACACACTGGGATGGGCAGGAACACAGTAGGGGATGAAAAGATTAAAATCTTGAGAAAATGAGTCTCTAATAAATCTACTGAAAACTAAAGTGTTTTAAAGGCAAAATCATCTGTTTTAGATCCCACAGATGGGGAAAGTCAGTCACCAGGCTGGCTGGCCAAAGCCGTACAAGCATAGGTCTATTTGAAACACTTTTGCCATGAATTGGAGAGATGCTGGGCTTCCTTTAGAAGTGTGGAGGTCTTCTGCAGACATGGACTCACATTTCTTGCCAGAACTCAGGATGACCATGACATGTGCTGACAAAATTTTTTATTCATTTCAAAGGAGGGGAATTGTGACAAATTCTTCTTTTCGTTTATCTTGCTCTTGCTAGTGTCTGATATCTTTCAGCAGAATGGTCTGGAAGGAAATAGTTTTTGAAAATTATCATTATGCAGCATTCTTCCATTCCAACAAATTCAGCAGTATTATAGTTTCTCTCGTTTCAGTGAATTTTATGCAATGAAGTAATACACTGAAGGAGCTAATCAAACTGCTCACAATAGGCAACGCTCCATCTGTCCCACATAGAGAACCAATACAAACATATAATTCATACTGTGAAATATTATTCTAAGTTAGTACGTTTCCAACTGCACTATGCTGGCTGGTTACATTGTGCTAGGTCTCCTCCTTGCTTTCAGCTGCTAAGTTGCATTAGTGACACTTTCCTAATGCTTATTTTCCACATAAGCATTTACTCTAGTGGCTACAGGAGGTTTCTGTGGATTATACATGGAATAGTAAATGTCGATGTCAGTCTGTGGGCCTCACTGTGTTGCTTATACTTACCCTATAGATTTAAAAACCTTATTTTTCATAGCACAAATAAATTAAATTATTATTTCATTTTATTTTTCAATAATATGTTAATTTTAAAGACATTGCCACATGGCACTCTCTCCACCTTTCTCTCATCTCTCCATGCAAACTAAGATTTTGTAAAAATGGAGTATTGTATAAACAGAGACCTCTCAGACTAGTGATATTATTTTAAAGAATTATAATCTGAATTTATACCAAAATGTACCACTGTTTGGAACAGAGATCAAGAGACCAAAAGTCCACTCCGCCTTCCCAGATATCATGAACGAATTCAGTAGCAAGGATTCCAGCACACAGTATCGAACTACACATCACCTCTGCTTCACATGCTTTAGAACAACTCATTCCCCCAATATTCATGAATTTTATTGCTATTATGCAACACTCCCCTTGAAAAAAGAAAGGAAGAAACTAACTTCTTTTTGCATGTGCTGTAACTGAAAAAAACAACTGTGGAAGAAATTGCTAAATACTCATTTTTGCCAATGAAACAAACAAGCTCATTAGTTTTCATCCTGAATGCATTAAGATCAAAACAACTTTTGTGAATGCACAATCAGATGTTTCAACAACATGTAATTTATATTTTTTCCCCAGCAGAGGAATGGAAATATTCTATGGTGTGAGTAACATTTTGTGAATTTCCAATCCCTTTTTTAGTTGAAATCTTTCTTAAATCAGATGCTTTTAATGACACGTGACTAGGAAGTAAAGATGAAAGCCAACAATCTTAAATTAAATAAGCAGGTAAAATTTACACATACCTTGCCGAGTGATAGTACAATTATAATTTTTTAACTTCACATTCTGTCCTTTAAAAAGTCTGAGAGTTATAGTTAAGTTACTTTGATATTCACAATATTTATTCTTTGATAAGGAAATCTCCTTAGTTGCTTTTGAGAAGTGGATTACATGTTTTTGGATCTTAAAAACATTAAATGTTGCATGCCATCCTTATTTTGTCACCTGTTTTTGTTGACATTTTGCAGTTAGTTGAAAACAACATTTTCAATAAAAGCAAATGATCATTTTTTCTTCAATATGGAATATGAGAAGGGGAGGGAAAAGCCGATGAAAGGGGAAAGAATGATTAACATGGACATAATGTCCAAGGATTTGTCCTGTCTTGTTGAGGCTTGAAAGCCCAAGTTTTTCTTGCCAGCATTGAAATATACTATTAGTCAAACTCCACTGAAACTTTTGTAAACATATTTTTCAAACCATATTGAGCAAAAGCGCCAAACCTGGTCATTTTTGTTGTTTCAGATGCTTGATTTTTTCTTAATGAAATATTAAAATGAGCTTACTGAAATATGAATGTGGTACTACTGACCCTGCCATGAAAACGCCATTCAAAATTTAAAAAGATTGAAGGTGAATCCTTTCATTTGAGGTAAACTTTTAATGTGTTGACTTCAGACACTAATATGCTATACTGATGCTGAAGGCTGTGCTACTTATTACTCTAATACAACAATTTCCACAAGGCACAGCTCTTAATTTAGGCTAGGAAAGTAATTTTAAAATAATAGAATTATTTCTTTTGAATGAATGATATCACTAAAAGCATTCAGAATTTTATCCAAGCATAGCAAAGAAATAGGATGCTTTTGTCTCCTTGCTTCTCTTGTAGTTACAAAAGTACAAACTTTGTTGAGTGAGGCAACAGGTGTCTAATGGAAAGTTCAGCAAAGTTTTATGTGTTTTGCTTTGCTCTCAGGAATCGGTTGCAGAAGAATGTTCTAATCAATAGGCTACAGAGTCAGACTGCCCTTGCCTAATCCCCCTCTTACTCCATGGCTTTTTTCATTTCTGTCTGCGGAGATATACAGCTTCAGTTGAACAGGTGGATCTCATCTCCTTTCCTGACTACTTTGTGGATAGGATGCCTACCAAATCGAGTCCTTGCAGGCTGAGGATAGATTTGAATCCAGACCTTCTGTTTCCTGGATAACTGCTTTCATTATAAAATTATTGCCAAAAAAAAGGCAGGAACTACATCCTTTCCTGGCTATCTTTTTAAATCTGTACAATTTTTTGGGTGAGTGTTGGCTGTAGCCTTAGTACAGGAAGAGAACTGTGTCCTTTTAGTCCTAAAGACCTGCCTAGTTTGTAAATTCAAAAAGTTGGGTAGGCACTCAACTGTTTGGATCAGCAAAGAACATATCCGCTCCAGGTATGTGCAATAGCAGGATACTTAGGCTTCGGTGTAAGTGCTTCTTGGGCATTTGGCCAAGGATTTTTGGAGGGAACTCTGGGACTTAGATGCCTTTATCCCATTGACGTTGTACTGTATGGGCTACTGTGAAGTACCAGATCGTACCTTTAACTACTTATGATGTGGAAAATTTTATGTTTGAAAAGACAAAGATTTTTTCTTTACTTCAGGAATAATTTGAAACCTAGAGAGCCTCAAGAACCTCTCAGTGGATCTTCATTGCTCTTGCCTGAACTCAGGCCACCTGTGAATCCCCTGTGCTCCTATGGAAAGTGGAGATCCTTCAAAGAAGGCAGCTGTCAGTCATACCTTCTTGCTATTGCATGGGTGATACTGCCACTGAAGCATATGAAATATGCTTCATAGGGAATTGCACTAGGGACACCTAGTACAAAATATACTAGGGACTAGGACTAGGGATTTAAGTTTGATTTTATTTTATTTTATTTTATTTTTTTTTTAATGAATCATGAAGTTCTAATTCTATTCTGACTTTCCTCCACATTTCACTCATTGTAGGTATTAGTAGGGTTAAAAGACAGCTGCAGGCTTATTGCCCCATGAGTGCTTGAGCAGATAATTCATGTGCAAAAGCGACCAGTACTTCACTACAGAACAAACCCAACAATGAGGCTACCTGTAGTAATTATTTACCAGGACGCTCTCGGGCCTGACACTCTTCCATTTAAAGTAGGAGGGATGTGGAATTTCAATACCTAAGCCCAAAATTATAATCCTAAGGATCCTTACCTTGATCTTCAATTCCAGAACTGCTGAATTCCAGATGTCTTTCTGTTTAATTTTTCTTTTTGAAGCATCCTAGAAGCCTCACCACCATATATTTTATCCCCTTCTGTACATAATGTATTGAACGATGGAAATCTGGAGCAGATAAAAAATTAGTCTTGTGAAAGTTAATGGGGGGTCAACACAATAAAAAGCAGAAAACTGTTTTGTTTTCTGTATAGGATCTAGATGGGATTTTGCTATGCCTACTGTAAAACCACAATGATTTATGAGAAGAAGCATTTTAACTCCACAACAATAAGCTAAATGTTTCCCTGTGTGGGACAACACAACACTTTCTCAGCTGGCTAAGTCTGCAGGGCCATCTACATTTATCACTCTCATAAAGTCCCCTGAATAAGTAAAAGCTCCCCTCGCTTGTGGCTTTTAAACAGGAAGGAAGTATCATTTTCTTCTCCCCTAGCACAAAGAGAGCCTCTGAGCATCTAATTACAGTTTCTGTGAGCAAATGGAACCAGAAAAGCATTTCCCTGTGGCTAAAATGCCCAAGCGGAGCTTGCACTCTCTCAGTTTTCCCAGACTAAGGTTGAAAATCTGCTCTCTAAATTATTCCATTGCTTTACAGAGGAAGTATTAATTACACGACTGCAAATGTAGATCAGGGTGGGATGTAATTACAGGGCCAGCTTTGTGTCTGTTGTCCAACAGAATTAGGCAGGAAGTGTTCGCAATGCCAGCAGTTTCAGGTGTTTTGCAGCCTATTATATTTGCCGGTTCTCACCAGGTCTTGCAGATGGATCAGGTGACTTTCTGCTGCCCGATTGTCTGGAAAATCCACAAAGCTGCTATTGCTGCAGGTTCATGGTTTGTACAAGGCTGACAGTTTTATATTTTTAGAGGAGGAAGAGAAAGAAATAAAAATCCATTTTGTATTTTCACCCCTTGCCAAATTTTGCTCTTTCTTCCTTTCTTCAAAGATACATTTTTTGTTTTGTTTTCAAGTTTCCTAATTCTAATCCTCTGTTTGCTGTTCATTTCCCCTGTCCCTCCAGCATTGTCTTTCTTGCTAAGGGAACAGAATGGTTGTGTGTACACAGGAAGGAGTCGTCAGGCACATCAGCAGAGACAGAGTCCTCACTGTGGTGCCCCAATTGGGGAGCACACTGATGTATGGACTTGACTTTCAGTTTAGGCACAGTCTGGACTTTTTTTTCTGGTTCTTGTGCATTTCAGGGAAATGCTTCCATTCTGCCTGTGCTCTGCAGGTGGTGGAAAGGAAATAAAATTTGTGTACTTTTCAATTGCTAGTACTGTAACCAAGCACAAATTTGACCTGAACTGAATGAAGATGTCCCAAAAAAGATCCTGATTGTAAGTTAGTACTCAGTTCCTGATTTTCAGGTAGCTCAGGAGTTAGCGTAGACAGAGGCCATTCCCTGCAGTCACCTTTGAAGTGGATTCCCTGTGTAAGAGGGTTAGAATAAGGTTGTATGGAGGCATGCAGTTTTCTCCTAATTGGGCTTGGCGCAAGCAGATGGTCTCAGGCACAGTGAATTTATTTGTACAGTCATAATCAATGAATTAAGATATTTAACTTGAGCTCTGCAGAGCGATGAACACAAATGCAAATAATAGCAACAACTTCTGTTTTACCAGACAAGTGACTATCTGTGTTTAAATATGTTTTTATTGTGTCTTTGGTATGACAGTTCATCAAGGAAATACAATTTTAAGAGGGAATTCTGTCTTATTTGAACGGTATTTACTATTTAATAAAACCTATTAATATTGACTGCTATGCACGTATGCTGTGCTCTGTTCTGTACAAGTCTAAACAGAAAAAATCTTAGTCACTGAAAGCAGATAGAGCAGTGAAGACTGAGATCTTTCCGCATCTTCTTTTGGATCAAACTGTGTGGCTAAAGATACTGTCATTGTCCTCATCCTTGTGCATCTGCTATTGCACTCTCTCCAATTCGCCGCTTCATTTGAACATGTAATCTCATCTGACCAGGAGCAGCCAAACTGATCTTGGCTGCCTATTGATGAAGTGTAGAACGTGGAGGAAACAGCAAGAAGCAATGGCCTGGGCTGGGACTTGTAACCAGGTCAACCAACACAGTTAGAGATGAAAAAGGAAATAGTTATTACAGTAAAAACACTGCAGCTCTGTGTCTTTCTGGCACTATCATGGGTTCTTTTATTTGAAGGAACAAGTCCTAAAAATATATATTCTGGTATTATGCTTTTGTCCAGTTCTATAAGACCCTAGGGTCAAGATCAAGCCTTGTAAAACATTAATTATCTTGATTCTTAATGCAAACATAAGAACACTGTGGAATGCTCCAGGCCCACCCGCTTCTCCTATGGCATTTATCTTCAATAATGTAAACATTCAGAATATAGCAACATCGATTTGTCATGGCAGTTGCCGAAGTTTCTGCATACAGCTTTCAGTTTAAATACTGCCCTACTAAACATGGAAGACATATACTGAGTTTCTTTTAGTCCTGAAACTTACATAAATATGAAAAGTAATTAGATGCCAAAGCAACATGTGCCTTCAAAATTCCTAAAATAGATAGGATAGCTATTACGTATGCACAGACCCCATGAATGCCAGCATTTAAGATTTATATTCATGCATACACTGTAGCCGGTGCAGTGAAATGTGGAAAATATTTACATTCGTTCTTGAAGAAATGACCTTAATAATTCATTTTTGACTCCACCTCTCCAGAATTACAGTTGCCTCACTTGTGGAATATTTTCCATATCTTGAAAAGACCCTAATAAATTCTAATATTTTCCTAAGTGTGGAAATAATTAGTAGTTTATGATGTCACAGATTTGCAAACTTTTTTTCATAGTTGTGGTTGCAAGACACACGTATTTCCTCTCTGCTCCCTGATGATTAGCTGTGCTTTAAATTTCTTTCAGTGTTGATTAGGGCTTTTTTTAAAGAGATGTAACATTTGCTTCAAATATTCTTGCAATTAGCTGAAAAACTTGTATGAAAAAAGAATATGTATCAATGAGATATCAGTAATTAGAGGCAGAAATACTTTGATTTTAAGGGCTGTTATTATATTGAATTTATCTGGCAAGGCTCAGGTTTTATATGAACTAGTAATGCCAATTGCTGATTGGAATAGTATGATTTTACAGACTTAATGGAAACATGGTTTTATTCCTGAAGATCTCTGCATACTATTGAAACAATTTCTAACAGTTGTGAAAGCGTATCAGTTCTCCCTAGAGTGAGTCTTGTGCTTGAATTTAAGACTAAACAACGCTGAATTTTACTTTTATTGCAATTCAGTAGTACAGCATGGAATGAAACCGTTCTGAACACTCTTGGTTCAAGGTTGTTTTGGTCTGGACAATCATGCCTCCCTCTGGCAGTGATTTTGGTGTGAGAACATGTGAGTCCAAAGGAAGACTTAATAAGAAAGCTTGGGGCAGAAGGCGAAAAAGATTAGGAAAAAGTGTCATAGGAGAAAGGAATTCACCAAAAGTATGAAGATTGTATTCTGATTTGGTTGATATATATTTGGTGCTGACTGGAAAAAAGGGGGGCTCCGTGTTCATATCCAGTCACATTCTCATCTCTTTCATGTCTGGAACTTGTTGAAAGACAACTGCAAATGAGAGGACTTCAGTGCACAGGGCATCATCTTTTTGGTATGCCAAAAAGTGGTTATTTAGGAAAAGAGCTTGCTGGGCGCTTTGCACTCTCCTTTTGCACACAAATTAATCTTGCAAATGCTTAAATACTTGCTGAAATTTAAATAGAAGTAGACTTACTAAACAGTTTCAGAAATGTCAGCAGTCATAAAATACAACTGTGATTTTAATATTTTGTATATTTATTTCTTTTTTTATATATAGTCTTCTGTTCCATGGATTTGTAGATTTTTTTTTTCCTCTTTCTTGCATTTAGCCTTTCCCCTTTCCCCTGCCATCAAAGAAACAGAAATGCCAATGTTTTAGATGGGCCCAGTGATAGAGCTAGCAGCCATTCTAAAAATGTCCACACGGCCCAATAATAGAGTAGAATCACATTAAAAATTAAAATAAATAAATAAATAAATAAGAACATTAGGGAAACGTGAAAGGATACATGCAACATGCAGGCTACTAAACAAAGACCATCTTGTGTAGAGTGTAAAGGAAACATAATGACTACAACCTGCCCTAGGGTTTGAAAACAATTTACTGAGAACTCTTTTACAGTGGCCAGCTTTGGAGCCATTTCTAATTAGCCAGGAGGTAATTCAAATTCTGTTTACATATGTTTGATAAATTTCCTTCAGAGTTTCTGTGTTATAAATCTGTCATGATGATTCTTGGGATCTTCAAGAATTAACAGATCCTAATCTCAGAACTAAAACTCAGTTATATTTTATGCCAGCATGTTTCAGAGACTAACAAATTTTCACCAGAAATTTAGCTAAACTATACCTGAGAGATATGCACACAGCAACATATTTTGGGAGTGAGTCAGTCTTTGCAATTAGAATGTTGACTTCATGTCTTGATAGGAAAATATGAAAATTGCCAGAAAACATCGATTTTAAATGTGCTGTTTGATTTTGTGTGAGGAAAATGTAGTTTCTCTCAAAGTATCTTAACACTTTCCCCACTTTTCAGTTATAGACTTCAGTCTGTTGTAATGGAAAATACCTCCAAGATTATTTGGTCTGTTTCCATCCCAATGCAAATTTAGGAAAGCATACACCACATATATTATGCATGCCTTTCTTTAAGGGTAAGATATGGGTAAATACGAGTAGAAGATCAAAACACCACACTTTTGTACTCATATTCCAGGGTACTGGGGTGGGGGGATAAGAGACCTTGGATGACATAGGCAGTGCACTATGTGTTTGAGAGTGTGCTACAGACAAGCAAGAATGACTCTGTGGGGAGCCAGCTCAAGTCTGGCAGGGCTTTTTCACTCAGTGTCCAAACCCAGGAAAACATGTACTGAGCTAACCTTGGAAGCAATGCATCCTTGTTCATGTGCTGTTCTGCATGGAGTGAGACTCGGAGACTCCACTGCCATAGCAAGCTTTTTTCTGCAAAATGGATGCACTGCGCACAGGTAATGGACAGTCGGTTGTACCTGGTAGTCTATTGCTGCAAAAGTATTTCGTGCACTGAATATGTGTACAATAGAGGCATTTGAGCATGGAATGGAAGCTGTTTGATGTATAAAAAGATGGACAAACTTTTAAGTAGGGCAGACAGACTGAGAGTAAGATTATCGAACATAAAAGGAGGAGAAGGAAATGGAAAATCACTCAACTAAAGAGTACTTTCTATTCAGGAGAGAAGGGAACCTTACAGTCTGTAAAAGTCAAAAATGAGAATTGAAAACAGTATGTAGAAAAGAAATTTGAATGTGGTAAGCAATTTGAATGTAGACAAGAGAGAAAAATATTGTGTTTTAAGTTCTTTAGCACTGACTTGTTGGTTATGCTTATATTTCTGATATTTTTTGCTTTTAAAGACGATAAAAAAATGTAATGTCACTAATGTGACAGGGCTACATTCTCTAAGGTCTGGTCCTGTCTGTAATGTACTAATGCTCCAATAAATGGGTTACGAACAGTCAAGTGTCCCTGAGATTTACATTTTTTGTTCCATCCTTTATTGGGCAGTAATGTTTGCCACTTATTCCCACTGAATTAGGAGGAAAAAAAATCAACAATAGTACTTATTATTCAAGTAAAGTAACTTAAAAAAAAAAAAAAAAAGGAAATACGCCCAATACGCCCAAAGCTGTTTTTGGAAAACAGAGTGTCTAGAGAGCTGTGCTTTGGGAAATGGACTGCATGTAGTGACAGATACCAGTGTGTTTTTCAGACACTTTTTTTCATGGTTTTTTTTGGATCTCTTATCCGACAAGCAGTGTGTGTTCTGTGTGTTTCTGCTACTGGTAAACTCTTAAGTAAATCCCTCTCAAAGCTTCTTCTAGAGCCTCAAGCAACATTCTTCCCTTCTCTAGAAAAGACAGAAGTGTCTACAGTGACATGAATACAAATGCTGAACATCACAAGTTGAATACAAAATCATCCTGAGAATAACCCCAAATACTATGAGATTAAGAAGACAAGGAAAAAGTACATGTGACTAAACAAGCAGCAGCTGCTTCATTGCTACCTTCCAGTGCTGTATTGTTAGATGTATGTGAGTGGGAGCAGCTGTGCTGCTTCTATCAGCATCAGATCTGATGCTGTCTGCCCTCATGAATTTATGTAGTGATTTTGGCCTCCCTCAAGGAAAATTTCCCCTTTATGTATTTTGTTATTCTGAGCAATAGTGAAGTCTACTTCCTTTCTCCGAATCTTTTCCCCCTTTCTGTAAACTCTCCAAGCCTACCAGATTGTCTCAATTCCCACTTCTTCCATCTAATTTTGTCCCTAGTCTCTTCATCACCCGTCTCAGAGGAAGAGGCGGTGCACATATCAGGTTTCCCATCTCAAGGCTGGGAGCCTCCATCAGGGTGCCTGTCATTTTCTTGGATTGCAGCACACTGAGGCAAAGAAATTTCTCAAATTTAGAGATTCAGGGCTTGATTCAGTTGCCTTCGTATGCATTTTTAGTGCCATTTGAACAGTCCTATGATATTCTTCCTGGGCTCCAGCTACTTTCCAGAAGGACTGGGTCTCCCATTCATCCTGTGCTATGTCTGCCAGCTCCATTTCAAAGTCTAAGATATGTAAGAAAGATCCAAATGCTACTAAGAACCGAAGAGTGCCTGACTGAATCACTTCCTTGATCCGTTTCCACTGCATAAGCATCTCTGGTCAGTTTTCCTGATCTGAGCAAACATTTGGAAATGAGTGATCATGAACTGACATTTTTCAAACAGGGGAAGAAACTAAAGTTCACTTTCTGAGTAAGAGGCTTCACCACTTCATTTTCACGATCATCATTAACCTCCTTCACATATTTTATAAAGAATGATGCCCTAGTGCTCTTTCAAGGTTACATTCAGGAATGAATTTTGGGCATTGTACTCTCCAGAGTACAACTTGCAACTGTGATTTGTCTAGATTTTGGAGGGTGCATATGATTTAGGACAAAGTTCTGGGTTTCACATTCCCTCTTCATTGATTTCATGCAGCTCCTTCATCAAAAGGACAGAGTTTCAGTTTGCATTTTATAATGTTTGAATGTATCAAAGTAAACTTTAAAAGGCTTTACAATTTTACTGTGGTCCTGAGTTCTACTCTGAAATTGCCCACCAGAATGGCAAATGCAGAATTTAACCTGAAAAGTACATTTAGAGGAAATAACTGATTATTGGCCTTTTGTAGCTGTCCTTGCCGTGTATCACCAGCATGATCCCAATAGCTGAAATTGAGTGAAAATGGGACAAAAAATAGACAAAAAAAATATTCTACTGGAACCTAGTATTTGAGATCGTTGTTTTTAGGTATTTGGGGAAGAACACATCTATATAAAAATTAGTATTATACGATTATAAATGAGCTGTCTTTGGAAGCCCATTAAAATATAATTGAAGATGAGAATATTAAACTGTACAAGTTGAAACATTTTATTGAAGGTAGCTGAGCCTGAACGTGGTTCAATTAACTTTTACTACAGATTGCATTATAAGGTTGAATCCATATCTCCTTATCACAGTCTGAATTAAAATAATTGTAATTTGTCAAAGCATAATTATAATAACATGATAGTGAATGATGTCACCTCATGGAACAGGGTCTGTTTGTAAAAATTAAGTTCACTCAGTGTCATGTTTCAATGTTGTGCAAACCTCTTATTATGAAGAATGATTCCAACTCCTGTAAATACTTTATTTAATGGTGAATACTTACTGTAGGTTGAAATAGTGGCTAGGTCATGATCAAAATGTCAGTAGAGAAGGTGTCAAGGGGTGTTCCACTAGGTCTTTCACTCTGAATAATTAGGAGACTAGCTTCATAAACCCAACACAGCATGCTTATGCCTTGGTGTATACCTTATCACTTGCCAATAGGTGAATATTAAGACAGTGGTCATTAAGGCAATCGCCTAAAATCTAAGAGAAAGATAAAATAGCAGCTTGAGTTAGCATCCTCATAAAATTTAAGAAAATATTCTGAATTTCTCTGTGTGGTCCATTTGGAGCTGAGAAGTCTGTCCCAATGAAAATTAGGTGGAAATTGACATGCTATAAGATCCTTTTTCAGAGAATCATAGAATCATTTAGATTGGAAAAGAGGTTTAAGATCATTGACTCAAACCACAACCCTAACACTGCCTCGTGCACCACTAAACCCTGTCCCTCAGCACTACTTCTACACATCTTTTAAATACTTCCAGGGATGGTGATCCAACCACTTCCCTGGGCAGGCTGTCCCACTACTTAATAACCCATTCAGTGAAGAAATTTTTCCTTACATCCGGGCTAAAACTCCTCTAGCACATTTCCTCTCATCCTCTGACTTTTTACTTGGGAGAAGAGACTGAGTTCCAACTCTCTACAACCTCCTTTCAGGGAGTTATAGACAGTGATAAGGTTTCCCCTCAGCCTCTTTTTCCCCAGGCTAAACAACCTCAGTTCAACCTCAGTTCCCTCAGCTGTTCCTCATAAGACTGTACTCTAGACACTTCACTGGCTTAGCTGCCCTTATTTGAACATGCCCTGGTGCCTCAACGTATTTCTTGTAGTGAGGGGCACAAAACTGAACACAGTATTTGAAGTGGGGCCTTACCAGTGCCAAGTGCGGGGGGAAGATTGTTTCCCTAGTCCTGCTGGCCATAAAATTTCACCCATACAGGCCAGGATGTTGTTGGTCTTCTTGGCCACCTGGACACACTGCTGACTCCTATTCAGCTGGCTGTCACCCTAACGACCGAATAACAATGTACAATTATGAAGTGGATGGTAATAATTAAGTGCTATGTAGTGATAGATGAGAGTTAAGGTTAACTGATATGACCTGGACACACTGCTGACTCCTCTTTTGAAATGCGGGCAAAGAAATTTTAATTTTGAAGATACTGTTCATTACTTTGTCATGATATCTTACTCATATTTTGTAATATGATATTCACTCATGTTCAGATGTTTTTGGGTCCCCTCTCAAGTGTACTACATTCCCATGAACAGCAGTTTATGGATCAAAGGTTTTACAATTTCAAGGTCAAGACTTCTGCATATCGACATACTGGAGAGGTCTTGGTAAATACATGTGAGAGATCTATACATATGAGATACTGTTGTCTGTGATATTATGTGACTGAGGTACATGAACCAGGCTTTTCCCTTCATTTCCCTGTTGAAGGGTAAGATGAAATGCTGGCATAAATGAATGGGATTTTACTTGGTAGTGCCCTCTTATGATTGGTTTTAGTTTTGCTCTATGTGTTTATTGGCCAGCATGATTCTCTACCTCCCTTACTGCAAACTCTCATGTTCTCTCCTTTACGTTCCCAACCACTTTCAAAGGCCAAACCCTTACAAATCCTTCATTCATAGCCCAGCAGGAGTCTTGATTTATGATAGAATAAATCAATGTGCTCTCATCAGGAGGGCAGAAACTTATGATAAAATGATTCTTCCAGCCCCACTGACACAGAGCCAAATACTGTATTTTTCAAATTTTAAATTGCATGTAGTACTTGTTAAAATCGACCCTCTCATCTTTCAGATGTTACCTAACTATTTTTTGAGTTGTCTGTGGTAATAATTATCCACCAAGACTATTTAATACTGTCAGCTTTAGAAAACTTTCTTTACCAAAGTTGTTAGATTCTTTTGGTGATGTAGGATCTACTTTTTACATAAAAAGGCATAAAAATTCTGTTTCCTTACTAATGAAAAAAATAAAAAAGTTCAGCATTGTAGATTAGCATCCAATTAGTTTAACACAGGCAAATCAACCGAAGAAGCCAGCACGAATCTTCTCCCTCCTCCAGGAAGGAGACGGATTACATTCACCCTCTGCTCCATGTCCACTGAAAGTCAGAGTTTGTGCTGGTGTCATAATTGAAAGCTAGGTGAGTTAACTGAATATGCAATTAACTAGTGAGATTCTTAGCTTAAACTATCACAAAAAGTTACCCATCTCACAAAGTCTCCCATTCTCAGGACATAGAGCAAGATGTGGCTTTGTAATGCAGTGGTTCTCTACCATTAGGGGCTGCCCATAATTGATCCTCAAGCATATTACAGTTGCTCCACTGAATCTGTGCACAGTGAGAGTGCAGTACTCTGGCGGAGTTATCTAGTTACTGCTTCCAATGCCATGTTTTGGGGTTAGATTTTGAAATTCTTTTTCCATCTTGTTTGTGTGTGTATGTGAATGGGAGGATGACAAATATTAAAGCTCTGGAACACGGGGCCTGGAACTAGTGGAGCAACTGGGTTTAGGTGCAGACTGTAAAGTGTATTTGTACAGGAAGATATGCCAAAGACGTCAACTGTCAGTGTTGCAGTATGTACTCAGAAAAAATATAAAAATGTCTTGGCTCAGTGTGGTGGACCAAATACATTGGTCCAGTGAATGTCCAGGTGGAGAAACTCTACCGGGTCTGTGCAGCAGAGAACAAGCTAGAGGGAGACAAATCTACTGCTTTTCTCCACAGGTTTGCATTCTGTTTTCTTCTGGACTTTTTTCCTCTGATCAGTCACTGAGCAAAGAGCAGCTTTTTACTAGTTGTTTGGGTCATACTTTATTTTTTAAGTTATACTGAAGTATTTAATATTTGCATCTCCTGAGGTCAGGATATCTCCTTAAAGCGCCGTTGGTAAGATTCACATAAATTTACCTGTCTGAAAACTGGATACCTTGCTTAACTCTAACCTTTCTTTACAACTAAAATGGAGAATTTGGTCCCTTTGGGCAGTTTATCCTGAGCAGCATAAGTGCCTGTCTCAGGGCGGTAAGAGCCTCTCTCTTGGGAGACTCCTCTCTCAGTAGTACCTGTTTCTTGGCAGTGATTGGAGCCCAGACAACTACCTCTAAGCAGAAGCTAACTTTTCATGAACAAAACTGGGGAAATGGATACTTTCCCTGCATTCCCTCAGTTGTAAACAGAGACCAGTCCTTTTGCTGAAGTCCAAACATCATGGATTGACATGTATCCATACTGCTGAGGTCTAGAAAATTCTTTTACTGTCTTGGAGATTGCTATTTGGAATGACCTCAAAGAAAGGTATGAGCTAACTAAAAGCACTGTGAGGAATTAGGAGTCTAGTACTCAGATTTGCTTCTTGGTCCTTTTTAGTCAACAGCCTGGAGAGGCAAACTCGTCTTTGTGTGAATGACTGGAGCTAGACTGTTAAAGAAGAGGAAGTCATAGTAGGGTTGTGACAACATTCACTTCAGTTGCTTTACACATCATCAGAGTTTGATACCCTGTGATTCTGTGATTCTGTGATCAGGATGAGAGAAAATAAGTCTAGGTGCATAAGAGGGAATGCTTTGACTTACACCACTGTCCCAGCCTCTTTAAGGTTGTCCTGTTGCATGAGTGGCCATGAAGATAAAAATTAGGCACGGACTAGACTAATTGGTTAGCATCTGTTTTGAGAAAGTTGTCTTGTTCAGAAAGACACCAGTCACAGGTTTCAAGTGTAAAGGATATAAATGGTGGTTCCATTTGGAAAATCAAAGCTCATATATAGTTTTAGTTAAGAGATCATAGAATGCAATATAAGGAAACCCCACTTCTTAGCCCTTTTCCCTGGAGCGTTAAGGATTGAATTTAGTGATCCATATCTGAAGGACATGCTTGAGGCTGACAAGGTCAGAACTAATTTTACATGTGGTACACAGATTTGAAATGACTCTCCTGAACCATAGAATGAATGATCTATTCAACTTCAGTAGCAAGGTTCAATGAGCAGTAGCAGATTTTCCTGTTGTTTCAGGTATAATTACAGAATCACACAGGTGACATTCAGTCTTTCTCTAATTTAATAACAAAAATATTCTTCATATTGCCCCAGAGTTGAATGTTTTCTTTCTTTATAAATCTGGTTGGGAAAAAAAAAACCCAAAAAACCCAAAACCAAAGCAAACAAAACGTTTTCCTGGTTTGTAGAGAAAGTATTAAATTTTGTGCTATTTTGCCTAAGGTATAATTTCATGCAGACAAAAAAATTGTGTAATATTTTACCAAGACAAACTTGTTGTGTTTGTGGTAGACTATGAACATGTATCTGAACATGTGGTCCTATTTCAGGATTTGTCCATGTACCACTTTAAAAGGGCTCTAAATTCCTCTTTTGTTCATGAATGCAGTTCAAAGTGTTAGTGACATCACATGCTTGTCATTTGAGGCACCAGAGATGCACCAGGGATGTCAAGAGTCTTAGAAAAAAAAAATAATAAAAACTAAATTTAGTTTCCATTTTTTTCCCCTGTGACACAGAAATTATTTTTCAGACTTTAGCCTGTCCTGCTACATTATCAAATAGTATACTTGGTCATAAAAGTGTTTTCATCAACGATGTGTATTTTCTGCTTTCAAAATGTGGGTAAGATATATATACCAAAATTTCGAGAACTTTTAGTTTACTAGACAAAAAGTTTAACTATCCTTGGTAGATCCAGTGGGTAAAGGAAACTAAAGACTAAATTATTTTTTTAAATTAATCATTTGTGTTGTAATAGAGAAAGAGGTAATTTCTCATTTCAGCTGAAAATATATCAGTCTTTTTCCCTGAGGCACAAGTGGGTTTGTACAGACAGGAATTTTTCTGAATGAAAACATTTTAGAAATGTTCGTTGTTTAGCAATTACATATTGTTCATTTAATGCCTTTCAATACTTTAGTGTAACTGCTGTATAAGTTCTGTCTGCATAATCTGTCTATAAACATACATAGGTCATTTTGTATCTGAATTTATTCTGTCCTCAGTTTTAAGTTGTATTTATACTTTACTTTCAAATTTCTGAGT